>JAULJZ010000023.1:11798277-11808944 GCA_032270985.1 Heliamphora pulchella
ATAAACAATAAAGGAAATACAATAAATATAGAGAATAAAATCAAATCAGAATAAAATCAATCTAATATTCTAACAATTAATCTAATATTCTAACAACAAAGATAGTAGTTATAGCAATCGCAGTGACGACAATGACCACGGTGTTAGCTAGTAGCATATTTTTATCAAATATATTTTATTTTTTGTAAAAATTATATTTTCAAGTTACTAAACACCAAAAAATAAAAAGTTATTATTTGCAAAATATTTTTGACATATAAAATATTTTACACATTAAAACAAACAAAATTTAAACTAAAAATAAAAGTAAAAAATAACAACATATTTAATTCTAATAACTTGTTCATATCGATCAAAAAATACGCATTAAGTGTGTTTTTAGCAACAAAAAAAAGAAAAAAGAAGAGCATTTATTTTTTATTTTTGTTTACTGCAACTTTGAAACTCTTCCTCTCAAGCATACTTATTTATCCCAAGGCAAATAAATGCACTAATCTGTTAACTAAGCATTATAATGGGATGTCTGGCAATGTTATAGTTTTTATTTTTTTTATTATTAATTTTAGTTATAAATTATAATTTATTTCAAGCATTTATAATTTTTGTTACAAATTACAGTTACTTTTTTATCTATTTCAACTATAAAATATAATTTTTATCAAACACTTGCAATTTCTATAAATTATTAATTTTAACAATACCAAACACTACCAATTATAGTTAGGTGATTTCTATTGCTATCCAGATGTTCTGATTTGCATTGGGAATTGTTTGCTTGAATAACTATTTTCATAAAATAATTTGTATAATTAGATTATTAGTGTTTGAAGTATTATGAATTGAATTATTCATGTAATATTTTTTATCGAATAATGTTTGATTGATAATAAGATAACCTAAAAATAAATAATACATTATTTAATTTAATATAATTTTAATGTGATTAAATTTTTTAATGTACAAAAAATATTTAAAATAGTTCCAAAATTTACCAACTTTATCTCTTGGAATTAGGATAGTCCCAAATGGATGTATTTATTTAGTTGGGTCTTTTTAAATCCTTCTCCCTGATTGTCAACTATAAATGTATATAAAATTATTTTCAAATAAATAGTACCTTTTGGTCCTGTTTGGCAACTTTGCTTATTTGCTTATTAGCAATTAAGCAAATTTACTAATAAGCCACTCTATTTGGCTTAAATTACTTATTTACTTATTTGGCTATTTAAACGAGTTTATTTGCTTATTTGCTTATTTGTTTTTTTAGCTACTCAAATGAGCTTATTTAGCTTATAAGCTTGCTTATTTATTTATTTGACTACCCAAACGAACTTATTTGTTTATTTGCTTATTTTTTATCCAAACAAGCTTATTTGGTTATTTATTTTTAACTTATTTGACTATTCAAATGAAAACTGCTTATTTTTTTACTTATTTACTTATAAGCAAATAAGTAAAGTTTCCAAACAGGGCCTTATATAAAATGTCCCCCAAGGAATTACTTATTCCTTTTCAACCAGAATAAAAAAGAAAAGAAAGAAAGACGGAAGCAGATTACAACGGCGTCGTCTACGAATGGATGTCTCCAACATTGCCCGTTAAAACCTGAAGCAGAACACCTGAAGGCAATATGCTCTGTATCTCCGAAAATGGCGCTCACTGGTAAAACCCCTTCCGTCCCTCCACGTCCGGACCTTCCCAATAGTCTCCATTCAAAAACCCAAAGCCTCAAAACCCTAAATTTCTCTCAAGTTCTCAAAACGCACCACTTCTCTCTGATCAGGAGCCACGAAATCTCCGTCTTCAGCGCCAACTCTATTGACTCCAGAGACCCCAACTCTCATGTACGCGAACTCTGCCTTCATGGACACCTAGAACAAGCTCTAAGATACTTAGGATCGATGCAAGAGCTTCAAATTGATGTCGAGGAAGAAACTTACATCGCTCTGCTAAGGCAATGTGAGTGGAAGCGAGCAGCTGATGAAGGGTCTCGAGTAAACTTTTACATATTGAATTCGAAGACCCGTTTGAGTGTTCGGCTGGGAAATTCTCTGTTGAGCATGTTCGTGAGGTTGGGTAATTTGGTTGATGCGTGGTTTGTGTTCGGGAGAATGGAGGAAAGGGATGTGTTTTCTTGGAACGTTTTGGTGGGTGGGTATGCAAAAAGTGGTTATTTTGACGAGGCCCTCAATTTGTACCATCGAATGTTGTGGGCTGGGGTGAAACCCGATGTGTATACGTTTCCTTGTGTTTTGAGGACTTGTGGGGGTGTGCCGGATTTGCCTAGGGGTAGGGAGGTTCATGTTCATGTAATTAGATATGGATTCGAGTCGGATATTGATGTACTTAATGCTTTGATTACGATGTATATGAAATGTGGAGAATTTTTCAGCGCGCGGGTGGTGTTCGATGGAATGACTAGGAGAGACAGGATTTCGTGGAATGCGATGATTTCTGGGTATTTCGAGAATGGAGAATGTGTAGAAGGACTGAAATTGTTCTTTTTGATGCGTGAAAGCTCTGTTGATCCAGATTTGATGACCATGACAAGTGTGATCTCTGCATGTGAACTACTGTACGATGAGAGATTAGGGAGGGTAATTCATGGGTATGTAGTAAGAACAGAGTTTGGAGATGATGTTTCAGTGGATAACTCCTTAATTCATATGTATTCGAGCGTTGGAAATTTGGAGGAAGCAGAAAAAGTTTTTTCTAGAATCGAGACTAAAGATGTGGTATCGTGGACAGCCATGATTTCCTGTTACGAGGATAGTGGATTGCCCAATAAAGCTGTTGAAACTTACAAAATGATGGAGTTAGAAGGTGTCGTGCCCGATGAAATTGCCGTTGCCAGTGTTCTATCTGCCTGTGCTTCTTTAGGTCTTTTAGACATGGGTATTAAGCTCCACGAGCTTGCAACGAGAACAGGACTAATGTCATTTATTATAGTTGCAAACACCCTCATTGATTTGTATTCCAAGTGTAGATGCATTGATAAGGCTTTGGAAGTCTTCCACCAGATTCCTGATAAGAATGTGGTATCTTGGACTTCAATCATTCTTGGGCTCCGGATCAACAATCGAAGCTTCGATGCTTTGCTTTTCTTTAGGCAAATGAGACTCATTCTAAACCCAAATTATGTAACCTTGGTCTCTGTCCTCTCTGCATGTTCTAGGATAGGAGCTTTGATGTGTGGAAAAGAGATCCATGCCCATGCATTGAGAACTGGACTAGGGTTTGATGGTTTTTTACCCAATGCAATTCTGGACATGTATGTAAGGTGTGGAAGAATGGCACCTGCGTGGAATCTGTTTAACACACGCAAAAATGACGTAGCTTCGTGGAATACCATTTTTACGGGCTATGCCCAGAGGGGACAAGGAACACTTGCCGTGGAGCTATTTGATAGAATGACTAAGTCTGGGGTCGAGCCAGATGAGGTAACATTTATTGCCCTATTATGTGCATGTAGTAGATCTGGTATGGTAACTGAAGGTTTGGACTACTTTAGTAGCATGAAACGTAGGTATTCTATTGCCCCGAATTTGAAGCATTACGCTTGCGTGGTGGATTTACTAGGCCGGGCAGGGAAATTGGAGGATGCTTATGAGTTTATTCTGGAAATGCCAATAAAGCCGGATCCAGCTATATGGGGAGCCTTATTAAATGCATGTAGGATTCACAGGCAGATTGAGCTTGGCGAAGTTGCTGCCCGGCATATCTTCGAAATAGATGAAGGAAGTGTTGGGTATTATAAGCTCGTGTGTAATCTCTATGCGGACAGTGGTAAATGGGATGAAGTTGCGAAACTGAGAAAGGTGATGGAAGAGAAAGGGCTCACTGTTGATCCCGGGTGCAGTTGGGTGGAAGTGAAGGGACAGGTCCACGCTTTCCTTAGCTGCGATGATTTCCACCCTCAGATAAAGAAAATAAGTGCGGTTTTAGAAGGATTTTACGAGAAAATGGAGGCAGCTGGTGTGATTGGAAATGAAAGCAGTTCCAGAGATGAAGTTGAGGCTTTAAAAGCTGAGATTCTTTGCGGGCACAGCGAGAGGCAGGCCGTCGTGTTTGGGCTTTTAAATACCATTCCCGGGATGCCCATTTGGGTTACGAAGAATCTCTTCATGTGCGAAAACTGTCATAATACCATCAAATTCATCTCTAAGGTAGTTCGAAGAGAGATCTCTGTTAGGGACACTGAACATTTCCACCATTTCAAGGATGGAGTCTGCTCTTGTGGGGATGAGGGTTATTGGGGAAATACTTGATAAGCATGGGAGCTAAAAGAGCTTCTAAGTTCTAACCTTTCATACTTTCTGATTCACAAGAATTAGAGGTTTTGAATTCAAGCTGTGGGATAAAAGTCCATATGATTTGGCCATGGATAGGCCCTCTAAAACCAAATTTATTGCACTCTCAGCAAAGCACAGAAGAAACCATGACAACTTGCATGTGGAAGAAGCATATAACAAATATGTATACTTCTCACTTTGTACACCCATTGATCAGGAAAATAACAATGGAGTCCTGCACGCAGGGCAGGCGGAGGGGGGCAGGCCGGGGCCACGGTCCCATAAATTTTTAAAAATTCATTCATTTTGTACATTAATTTTCGTTATTCTATGTATATGCTGTCTTTTCGAGCTTTGAGTCTCTAGCCCCTTCAAGGATGAAAATTCTGGTTCCGCCTCTGATCCTGAACAATTGCGCCATTGGAAACTCGGCTCCCTAAGAGCAACCGTCGCCTGTTGGTAAAGATTGGGGTTCATTTCCTATTTGAAAAGTTTCATTTTGGGATTTTAGTTTCAACCACTTCAACATTGGGACTCTGGTTCGATGTACCTTATATTTTTTCATTTTGGAATTCTTGTCATCATCTCACAGAATACAGATAGTGTACGGGGAAAATTGATGTAAGCTCGGTGTATTTGAGAACTTCATTTTGTATCATTTCAGATGAATCTTCATACCATTTCTTATCTCTTTCTCTCTGTCTGCTACAATGCTTGCTTGCTCTTTTAAGGAGTGATTATTGCCTGATTTCTGATCTCTGATCTTATTTTGGAGGGATTATTGCTTGTGCCATAGGCAATGTCAGGTGGTGCCTCAAAGTTTATGGGATCCACACGAGAACTACACGATTATGTGGAGTTTTACCTCTAAATACAAGTGCTTATATTATTAATATGACTAAAGAAGTTTGATGCAACACATGGTCTTAATCTGATTAAAGGAGTTGTTATTACGTATCTAGTACAATCCAATGGTTATACACAAATTATCTTAATCTGATTAAAGGTAGGAGCAGCAATTGCATCTCTTGTACAATCCAATGGTTATACATAAATTACTGAGTATGCTTGGCATTGCTGAAATTAGTAATCTATAAATTGTAACTTGTAGTAGAAATTATGAGTGAAGCTGTGAGTGTTTGGTAAAAATTATAACTTGTAACTGAAATAGAAGAAAAAGTAGTTATAATTTGTATCAAAAATTGTGGGTGTTTAAAAAAAATTGTAATTTATAACTAAAATTAGTAACAAGAAACAAAAAGCTACCAACAGTTGCTTTGTCAAATATCCATGAGGGAGCTTCTAAATGTATATATATTTGGTTGCTTGGCAAATGTACAAGTACAAGTTTATTTGCAACGTCTATAAATATTTAATGCAATTAGTAAGTGTAGTAAGTAATAATTTAATAAAGTGTATTTGTACTGTTTATTTGATTATACTTTAAGTACGCTGATGTTACAAGAAAAATATTTTTTGCTTTTTATTTTTAGTTTCTCACACTTTCCTTTTGATTGCCGCTAAAAGATAAATCCCCTCCCAAAAAAAAAAAATTAGTAAAAAGATTAAAGAGAAATTTTAGGTTTCCTGCACCTTTTCTTTTTTCAAGAATACCGTGTTCATCACATATTTTACTCACTTAAAACAGTTTTTACTTTTTTCACAAAGTGATAGAAATTCACGTTAATACATACGGGCCTTGTTTGGGCTAAATCTGGCAATTTTTGCTTATTTTCATTCTTATAAAAATTTTAAATCTCTTGAGATTTTTTTTTTAGTTTTTAAAATCGTCTTAATGAGACGAACAGAAAAATTTTACTTCAACATAAAATAAACAACAAGAGGCTTATTTGGTTTATTAGCTTTTTTTTTATTTTTTTTATATTTTGACTAAAAAAAATTTGGCTCATTTTTACAAGAAGAGTCGAAAAGTATCCCATGATGAGGACCACGTTTTGTGAGAGAGATAAGTGTATGTAAAATCTTTTAGAGAAATTTAAAGATTAGTCTTTTTTTAGGGTATCGTAAGAGATTCAGTTCCATAATTTTTTTTAATAAATTTAGTCTTTTACCATTTAAAGTAAATTTTTAATGCCTAATTTACCCCCATTTAAAATCTATTCTTTTCGTTTTCTAATTTACCCATATTTAAAACTATATCCTTTCCGTTTTGAGCGAGAAAAAATAGGAATGATAGTTTTCAACTTATCATGCGCCATTTCTACAGCTATTAATGGCTCCACACAGACACAAGGCACCTGTTTTCAAGATGGTTCCCCTCCAGTAGATCAAATCTCGCTCCTAGTTCTTCAGAATCGCCACTCTCAGCGTTGTGTTCTGCGCCTTCGTCGTTGGCGACAACATCTCCCTTTGCTATCTCCCGATGTCGTTCAACGAGGCTGTTGGCGCCACCACGCTATTTTTTACTACGATTTTTGCGTATCTGATGACCTTCAAGAGGGAGGGGTGGGTTACGTATGCTGCTCTAGTGCCGGTGGTTATTGGGGTTGTGATCGCAAGTGGGGTACATTTGAACGATTCGGTGAATACATTGTTGGAGAATGATTTAATGGATTTGAATGTAGCTAGATCTGATCTAATTTCATTGCATAAATGGATCTGGTTGAGTCAGGATTCGGTAATTTTTTTTATACATATTCTCTATATGATCAGTGTGCAATTGATATAATTATCAGTTGCAAATTCTGTATTGAACAATTTTGAAAACACTTATCTGTTGAACACTGATACAATTATCAGTTGCATGTTATTGCTAAATGCACACTGCTCCCCTAAACCACTGATCCATTTTATCAATTTAAAACTATATTATAAGAAGATATTACAACAAATACTTAATACTAATAAATGTATCAGTGGTATTTGCATAGTGAACTGGAGTTAAAATGTATCGATGACTTATGTTCTAAAATATTTTCACTAATTATTGATAAATGTATCAGTGGTCACATTTGGTTGCAATAGGTTGAAATATATATCAAAACTAATGATTTTATGGATTTAAAAATGTATCAGATTTATGTGTATAATGAAATAGTTTTGAAAGTGTATCGTTTGTATGTGACTGTATATCATTTGTATGTGTTATGGAGACGAGTAATTTTGCCCAGTAGAGAGAGAGAGGGGGGGTTGCTTGATTTTAGGGATATGCCATCTTTGAAAAAGATTTAGAAAAATTTCAAAATTAAGAGATATTGCTGGTATTAATATTCTGAAAAACAACAATTTGTCGATTTGTCAAAACCCAGATAATATTTTCAGCAATTTGAAACTAATTTTCAAAATAAAATAAAACAGAAATAATATATTTTTAGATACAGAAAAATACAGTAGAAATAATATTCTAATTAGTACTGTGTAGAAATAGAAATGTAATACAGGAATAGAAACATTTTTGAAAAAAAAAAACAAAAACAAAAATGTTTTCGAAAAAATCTAATTAAAACTAGAAACAAAAATGTTTTCGAAAAACAGAAACAGAAAATAGAATATGTTTTATGAAAGCAGAGGTAAACTGTGAACCGAAAAAACAACACTGTATTAACAAACATAAAAGATTAAAACTGAAGTAAAGCTTACAGAATAATGAAAAATTTGCAATCGAGTCTAGCGTTCAACACTGTCTGCTTAAGATAGATTGCGCCCCGTCTCGGTGCTTGCGTTGTATTGGGCGTCTGCCTCTAGGATGAAACGATTGCTGTGTACAAATGTAGCACGGTAGTCTGCACACCTACGAACGCTGCTATATTTGAACTTTCTCAAGAAACTTATGACTGGAACGAAGATGATGTAGAGTTCCGGCAAGGGGACTTCTAGAAATGATTCTGAAAATAGGTCTGGAACAGCCTTTAAATAGGCACTCCAGGTGACTGTTCCTATAAACCGAATAGATACAAACACCGGTTCGGCATGGCCCAAACAGACGCAAACCGGTTCGGCCTGGTTCCAACATGTGCCAACCAATAACTGCCTCAATGGTCCCGAACCGCCAATGATTTAATTAAATAAAATTTTTGCAAAAAGATAATGGTTGATCCGAGCCCACAACCCACGAACCCGGACCCGGACCCGAACTCAAGCCCGAGCCCGGCTCGGCTCGGTACGATAGGTCAGTCGATCGGACGGGAGGAAGCAACGGCGCGCGCGTGCGCACGTGTGGATTTTGGATCGAATCCACCGTTGGATAGGTCCTCCTCCGTCCACAAGACTGGATACTCCCAAGGAGCACACTCCTTAGGCTCAACTTGGCTTATATAAGCCACTCACCCATATTTTTCCTAGTCAATGTGAGATTGGAAACTCTTTTATACTTACTTGGACACCCACCATTTTCTCTCTCAACCAATGTGGGATTAGACTTTGTTACAACCATTTTGCCAACTTCAATGGCACACTTTTGGAGTCAATTTCTCATTCACCCATTAATGGTTTTGAATGCCACAACTCTATGATTACTCTACTCCTAGAGATAAACAAATTAGAATTTGAAATCATCAAAAAAGATTAATCCAACACAAAGATAATTAGCATCAAAGTTAGCTAAAAATCATATTCTAATTTTATTTAAACTCATTTTTTTCAATATATATATATATATATATATATAGAGAGAGAGAGAGAGAGAGAAAGATTACTTAATTTAAGAGATGCGCAAAAATAGAATATTAAGGACATTTTCGTCAGTTAGTTATTGCATGTGACTAAGTTTATGGATAAAAAAAACCTATGGGACTAAAACTCTGTAAGTTGAAAATAGAACATTTGATTAAATTTATCTAAAAAAAATTACTTTTTGAATCGAAAGTTCTTGGATAAGTTCTAAAATTTTAAATAGTTTTTTTTTTCGAGTTTAATATTTGATATGGACTTAGTTTATGTTTGGACGAAATTTTTTTAAAAAAAAATTATGATTTTTTAGCATTTTTTTATAAAAAAATAGATATAAAAAGATGTAAAAAAATCAATTTAAGCCAAATTAGTAAATTCTTTTAAAAATTTTGAAGTAAAATTTTTTTAAAAAAAAATTAGGCCAAACATAAGCCTAATTAATCATTTTTTTTTTCTTAATGAGTCAATTGACATCCCACCACCCATGCAAAGGTGGAGTCTCCTTTGCTAGCTCTGAGGCATATTGAATTAAGTCGCATTCTTCTCTCTCTAACTTCGGTCTCTTCAATCCGAGAATCCAACCATGGGGTTCTAGTTCAGAGATGTTTATGCTAGAACACTCAAAAATCCATAATTTTCAGGTTAGTTTTCCTCTTAAGTCGTATCCATCATCTAATTTACACCTTATCGATCAAACTGTTAGCTTGAATCTGAAGTCACCGCGCTTTAATTTCTGTTCTTGACCAATCTTTTTCTCTGGTGTTTTATGATTGAATTTCAGTAGTTTTCAGTTGATGTCTAGTGGGTCAGTTTCAAAAACTACAAATTCACATACCCATTTGTGTTTCAGATCGTTTGGTTGTCAAGTTGTGTAATTTTGGTTGCCGGAGTTGGTAGCTGATAGATCTTGAAATAGAGCGCCTAGGGTTTCGAATTCCCAACCATGAAGATTATACATTTGGTTGCTCCTGGTTTGAATATGATTGGGTTGTTCGTGTTCTTGTGCATTAGATTCACAAATTCCTACTACGTGGATGGAGATTTTGAATCTAGAAATCGACATTCTATGACCTACAAGTACGATCGGATCGATGAGGTGAAGAGAGAATGTGCCTTTGTTTTAGCTTCTGCTCCGGGGTTGAAACCGGATGATAATAGAATGTATAGTATTAAAGAAGAGCTGTCTTTTACGAATGGAGATTGGTGGCAGGAAGTCAATGGAGCACAATTGATGCCATTTGATGACAGAGATGTTTCTAAGAGCTCGTTAGATCTTCGATCTCGGTTGAACTTAGTTTCTTTCTGGGTTACTGATGTGGATCGTTCTCATCATCGATCTGAGAAATCGGTCAGTGTAAGTGCTATTATGGAGATGGGCATAACGCTCGAGGGCTTATTTGTTCGAAAGCCATATGAGGGGAGCCCTCGTTTTGACATATGGCCGAGTCATTCTCAACTAACCATTCTTTTCCAAGGCATTTACACTGAATCAAAAGAAAACGGTGGGGAAAGAGTGATGTGTTTACTGGGGAATGCAATGTTGCCATCTCGGCTGCCTGACTCTACTGATCCATGGGAATGGGTGAAAGAATCTGGTTATACAAATCAGCCTCCACTTTTGCAAGATGATCAAATTTTGCTTGTTCTACGTTACCCAAAAACTTTCACCTTGACGAACAGAGCAATCCGAGGAAGCATGAGGAGTTTAAACAAGAAATCAAATCTGAAGTACTTTGATGAAGTTCA
>JAULJZ010000023.1:11839686-11851088 GCA_032270985.1 Heliamphora pulchella
CAAGAGGTAGTGGTGGTCAGAGGTGGTAGAGGAGGGAGGAAGTAATGAGAAATTGTTTACAAAATAAGTAACTAAATTGGCAAACGTGTTCTATTTATATTTTACGGAAATTTGAAAAACAAAAACAAAATAGTATAAGTTTAACAATACTAAATTGGGTCGTATGTTCCATTTACAACCACCCACAATATAGCCTACTAAAATGTCGCATGCAAGGTCACACATAAAAAAGGAGACTTTGGTCAAACATGTTCTATTTATATTTTATGAAAATTTAAAAAACAAAAACAAAATAGCATACGTCAACAATACTAAATCGGGCTGTAGGTTCCATTTACAACCACCCATAATTTAGTCTACTAAAATGTCGCATGCAAGGTCACACATAAAAAAGGGGACTTTGGTCAGAGCTCCCTCATACAAAGGTTTTATTGTTAAAGCCTTAAAGGTCCATCAGCAAATCTTTTATCGCGTAAAGGGCAGGTGCGAACTTTGCACAGTTCTATTGATACATAACGCATGAACATGGTGTGGTCTCTTTCTGAACGGAATTGACAAAGCGCCATACACGAATGAATTCTTCTTCTCCCCCTTCCTTCGTGATATCATCCTGCCTCCTTCGTGTGTGGCTAGATTATCATGTGACCTCATACCTCACTTACTAACTGATCAAACGAATAGGAGAGGCAAAAGATATATTGACGACACAAATCCATCCCCACAGCCCAACGAATCTCCAGTAAGCTTTCTCAAGGGCAATGTTAATATCAATTAGCTTTTGGATGGGGGTGGGAAAAAAAAAGGTTGGCTGCAATTCTCAAAAATGCCTCAAGTAGAAAATTTTAGTTTTCAAACTTTAAAATAGCATAAATTTTGATCTACATGCCAATTATTTAAAAAATTAGTATTTCTAGAATCCTCTTATCGAGATTTATCAAACAAGATACTTGATGAATACCAAATTCCTAGAAAGAAAGAAAAAAAAGAAGAAATAAATTTCATTGTAAAAAATATAGAAACGATAAATTTATTTGTCGTATTCAAATAAATGTCCAAATTAAGGATTGAAATTCTTTTTGTTTTGCAAAATTGATGCAACAAAAAGGTATATTTCAAAGAAATAAATGAAATAAAAAAAATCATGAAAAACAAATATTATATCACCCAAAAAAATCAAATTTCAAACTCAATCAAAATTTTCTGTCAAGTTTGTGTCTGGCTCCGAGTGACTCCGGCACCAGCTGCACCACCACTTCTCAGCCAACCAAGCTGTCCTCCAAGTCTCTCCCTCTAGCTTAGCCCCTCTGATACAAACTTCACTTTGTCTTGTTCATATCCAAATCATATGCTTCAAACCGATGTGTATGAATGTATTTATTTGTTTTAGACATGAATTATTTGAAGACAAATATATTTATATATACACGCACCCCTATGTTTGTGTGTTCACATATGTGAGTGAACTCAAGGATATATTCACCATGAAAGTTCGTGCCTTCATGTGAGCAAGGAAGCCATAGTTGGGGACATAGAAGTTGGTCGCAGTGATGAGGGGCATAGGACCTTGTAGCCAACTTTATCTAAAAGATCTTGTAGCTCCTGTGAGTTCTTCCTTCTGGGTTTAAGCTTCTGTCTACCCAAAAAAAATTATATTGGTGGCAACAGATTGGGTGGGAGGGTGCGGTGGTGGATGCTCTGAAAAATTGGATGTAAAGCAAAAATACCGCAAACTGTTTAAAAGACCTCACACTTAACGAAACTAAAAGTAAGAGACCTTAGGCACTCAAAACATTTGAAATGTCCATATACAATGACAAAATATTTTGAGGGATTTTTCACCAATTTTGTTATTAAAAAAATACTTCTTTTCTATTTGTTAGCTATCTGGAGGGGGGGAGCACTCACTGCTCATATGGAACCATTACTGTGATGAAGAATTACATGGCTTTCATGCAGCATTTTTATTGTAAGATCTCCTATAGCTTAAGAGACCATCAAAGAATAATGGTCTAGTTCACATTCCATTTTATCACACAAGATTCGGTTTACAATTAGAATTTTGTACTATTGGTTTTTAATTATTTTTCACAATGCTAACCCAAAAAATAAAAAATAAAAGCTAAAAGAAGAATCATAACAAGTGATCTAGGCAATGCACGTAATTATGTATAAGTTTTAAATATAATAATTGAGGTGAGTACTGAAAAGAAGTGTAAGCGTCTACGTGTTTAAAGCAGGCTAGCAGACTTTTGTGTGGTTAATGGATTTTGATATTGCATTTTAACTAATTATAAGAAACTTGAATGTGCTAGCAGATGATTACTGAAAACGGTATCTAGAATTGAAATAGGCTGACAAAGGCAACCCAAATAACTAAACAAGAGAAAGAACAAAGAGAGAGGAATTAAAGTCCTTAAGATTCACCTACAAAATAAAAGAAATCATATTTTTTTGTACCGTGCATTTTTTCCCAAGGCCCAATTTGTGCCTCATTGTTGAAATGCAACACTCAACCTCCCACACTTGTGGTCAAATTGCAATGTCAACCGTTTGTAAGCTGACATCTGTTGAGCACAGAAAAAATGACCATGTGGTGCTCACATGTTAGTTTTTGGTAAAGCCACGTGGACATTTTTCTGTCATCTCATGCAACAACATCTCACAAAATGTTGAGATTACAACTTGATTGTAAGTGTAGGGGTTGACTGTTACAATTAAAAAAGAAAAAGAAAAGGACGAATGTGGATTTGGGGATAAAGTGCAAGGTGCAAAGAGTACCCTAAACACCGTAAAAAGCACTGATGCCAAAGTCAAGAGTTCATGTTGTGAAGAATCTGCATTTGACACTAGGGTTAATGCATCTGTTACGTAATTTATAATGAAAAGCCTTCACTTTTCTTACTTTTTAAAACTGAAATATAGAGAGAAGAAGAAGAAGAACACATAATTCATGTCCACCTGCAAAAGCGACAAGTCTCGCAATATTTCAATGTTGTCTGGATCAATCCTTAAGGCATTTCGATAGCATTTAATTGCCTCCCTGTATTCTCTGTCTGACCGGTATAGGAGACCATAAACATGCCAGCAAACGTGACTTTTGAGGTCATTCTGAATTGACAAGAGAAGCTCCACTTAATGCAAAATTACAAATATAACCACAATATTGTGTAAAAAAAAAAAGGAATGAAGAAAAACAAAATGAAAAGCTTAGAAGGAATTCCAACCTTTAGTCCAAGCCGAACAAGTTCATATGCTTCTGCTTTACGGTCCATGCAATTTAACGTCAACCCCTTCATTGACAAAGTTTCTGGAAACCAAGAAAGAAAACAGATCAATTTATGAGACAATCACAACCAAATAAGGAAAATGGGAAACATGGGAAATTAAAATAACAAATTTAGATTTCTGTGCTGCATTTATCATACTTTAACCACTCTACAGGTTTTCTTTCTTTCTTTTCTTTCTTTAATTCCTTCTTTTTGCCCTTTTTATTGGACAGAAAAGAGAGGGGTTGTCAAGTACAGAACCTGCAAAGGATGCCCAATCAGTGTATAATGGCCTCTCGCATATCATATGAAAGACATTTCAGAAGAGAGTCTGATGCTCTGAATCCCATTCCAAGGAAATTCCACTGAACCTCTTCCACCATGAAACTTGAGATGATCTCATATCAATTTCCCACTTGTCTCCAGCATCCACCTTAACGTATCCTCAAAAGATCATATACTAACTCAATAACCCAAATCTAATCACACAGCTGATTTTTTTTTATATGTAGCACAACTCTGAAAATTGCATTCCTTACAACTCCACATCCTTCTTTTTGGCTTTAATAACCAACAAATGCCAAGTGCTTTTCCTTGTGTGGATCTTATTTTAATGGGAACTTGATGAGTCGATCCACCTACACGTGTTGTTTTTTGTTTTTCCTGCTATATCACAGGTTACTCCACAAATTGCTTGACGTAAAATAGAAAGTGGATTTGTTTCTATCTGGATTTGTTTGTCTTTTGTTTCATGGCTTGATAGATAATTTGACAAGCCAATAATAATTTTTTTGCGTGTTTCAGAATACAATTAACCTACATATTAACTAATCGATTACAATAAATTGGATCCGATTCTGTAGCCTTGGTCCTTTATTTATAATTCTCGCATTAACCGGCACGAAATTAGGTGTAGCTATATCACAAGCTCGTGTTTCTACGATCTCAACCATTATTTACTTGAATAATGCTACAAATCTCCATCAAAATGGTTATTTATTTATAATTGAACAAAAGCGAGGTTTGAAACCGTTACACGAGACCCGAATTACATGGGACCCCAACTCCACGGAATGAAGCTAAAGGGGATTACTTGAGACCCCACCCTCAGGCCAGGGTTTTAAATCGTAGTATCAACCGGAGTAACGGTCATTGTCGCGTGAAACAGGTATCGAAAGAATCGGCCAGTCTGTAATGGAAATCGGTAACTGCGCTCGTAATTTTTTATCCAACAGTAGCAAATGATGTAAACTCATTAATAAGCATATCATAGACTTATTTATTACAAATTGAACATTTGTAAGTGTTTTTAATTAATATTTTGACACCTAACTTTGAAGACAAAAATAGGGTTCTAGAGATAAAAGCAAAACCAAATAATTGAGTTGTCTCGGGTCACGTATCGGGAGTATCAGCCGATACGGACCGATACTGCATTGATACGCAATACGTATAGGTTGTATCGGTCGATACTATAGAGATTTTGTATAACTCTGATACTATAGTGCATATCAGAATCGGAGGCTTAAGATACCGTTACGTAATGGCCGATACGTAACCGTATCGACGATATTTAAAACCATGCCCAAACTACTGATCCCTCTCTGCTTCCCATGCCTAGTTGAAGTCTTATCAACTGCTTATGCAATTGGTGCTACTTGAAAAATCTGATCATGGGACGTCAATATGAATTTGATCGATTTGGATCCAAATCATAAACTCGCTATGGGATTGTCGCTTCAATTAATGAATCTACTTTAATTGCATTTGCTTATGGCTCTACCTTAGCTTAAGTATATGGAACCACAGTCAGCGCTCCTATAAACACTAGGAGTTGAGCCGAATGAAACCTAAACCTTATACATATAACCTTTCTTAGCACAGATGGATGGTATGGGAACCCCCACCAATGTTGCAAGGTTTGTAGACCACATTCACTTATGAATAACCCCCTCTATTAGTCTCTCCTCCACATAATGTGCTCCCAACAAAAAAATCCATAGCTCTCTGTCATATAAAGCTTGATTGCATTTCCTTTTCTACCGCAGGTCAATTTAGGTCTTTTCCCATCCCCAACCATTTTCATTAGTAGTAATCAAATCAATTTTCCTAATAGTTGCATCTACAAACCTTCATTGTATGTGACAACACCATCTTTTAGTTTATTTTCTCTTTTGACTTATTTTCAAGTGGTGTTAGCCCTACCATTTCACAAAGCATGCATAACTCTAGAATCTATTACAATACATTACATCTACGTCGGGGAAACAAACTCTCCCTTGATACTCACATAACATATCAATAATTACTAAAAATATCTATAATCTAAAAATAAATTTTTAGTTTTAACGGTTTACAAAATGCTTCTTCAACACCAACATCTTTTGCACATTGAGATGTGGAACTTCTAGTCCTATACTAGAAGTTTAAATGTTAGGAAAGGCAAAAATTAGGATGGTAGTCCTGTAATAGATGTTTAATTGTTTGAAAAGGCAAAATCTAGGATCTTAAAATGAGAATTTCTTAGAGGAGAACCCACAGCTGTGTCCAATAGCTTATCCTTCAGTCATCTCATGAATTCTTAAATTTATAAATTTGAGACTTGGAAAAGTAGATAAATAATGGAAGTTGATGAGTTTTCTTCATGAATTACCAACTTCTCAAAGTTTCTAAATGATTTTTAGTTGCACAGATGAACGAATTCAAGTTCTTCAGACGTAAGAGACACACTGCTATCTAAACGCCCTACATTCCAGAGTACATATAAATCAGGACTTGGAGAGAAAGGAATAATAGCCAAGACATTAGAATAGTGGGCAAAAGACCCGCAGATCGGATATAGAAAGCACTTTGTGCAGGGTTGAGAACTGTGTGGCCCTCATTCAGCTGGAAGGATGAAATCAATCCCAACATCAAGCACATTTGTTAATGATCTAATTAATGGAAGTACAAGACATTTCTATCATTGGACAAGGTCCTCCCTGGCATGAAAGATGCTGGTTGAGCACTAAAGGTTCTCAAACTTTCATCAGTTTTTCTTCAGACAGATTATTTGTCACAAAATGGGACATAGATGAAAGGGATGTTAATGCCAAGCTGTTGATGTATCCACACATATTTTTCCAAATTTTTGGCACACATATTTTCCCAGCTGTCAACTTTGTCATGGTGACATGGAAAGAGAACCACCTCCATAATTTGAATAATAGGATTGCCATCTTCATTCGACTAAATAACAAGAAGAGAAAGGGGAAAGTGTAAATCATGAGAACTAACTAGGAACAAGATTTAAGAAGACAAAAGTGTATCCCATTTAAAGAGTTTTAATCTCTCAAAGGTTCTTCCCTCCCTCCATTCTTGATCATATCTTAACTTGTTTTGCTTTCTTACTTACAGTTTTATCAAAGTCATAATTGCTCCCCGTGTCCATCCCCCGTGCCTACAAAAGTAAGAGAGATTTTATAATATTCAATATATAATTCTCTCGACCAAGAAAACAGATTAAACCTGGTCCATATCATCAGAATTCTAGTCACGACAAAACAACAGTATGGTGGTTCAGATATTTTGGCCTGACAAGATGAGGTCCCTTGGTATATATTGTTTGCTGATGATATTATCTTAGTGGATGAGACTAGGAGTAGGGTTAACGCTAAACTAAAAATGTGGAGGGAAATTTGGAATCAAAAGAGTTTTGAATAATAGAAACAAAACTGAATATATGGAATATAATTTTAGTAGTAATAAGAATATAAATGATGAAAAAGTAAATATTCAAAACTAAGAAATACCTAAGGGTGAATATTTTCGTTATTTAAGTTCGATTATTAATAAAGATGGAGAGGTTGCAAATGATGTAACCCATAGAATTAAAGTTGGTTGCCTCAAGTGGAGAAATGCTTCTGGAATTTAATGTGAGCGAATACCTACAAAATTAAAAGAAAAATTTTATAGGACAACTATTAAACCAGCGATTTTATACGAGACAGAATGTTGGATTATTAAGAAAGATTACATAAATAAGATGAGTGTTGCGAAGATGAGAAAGTTAAGGTGGATGTGTGGTAAGAATAGAAAGGATAAAATTATGAATGAAAAGATTCATGGAATGGTAGGAGTTTGACCAATTGAGGACAAATTGAGAGAAAATAGATTAAGGTGGTTTAAACACATACAACGTAAACCAGTTGAAACAGTAGTTAGAAAAAACAACAAAATCATGAGTAATTAAAATACTAGGGGGAGGAGTAGACCTAAATTAACATGGGATACCGTATTAAAAAAAGATATGAACTTATTAAAACTAACTGAATATATGGCTCTTAATAGAGTAAAATGGCGTAAAAAGATTTATATAGCCGACCGCAATTGATTGAGACAAAAGCTTAGCTTGGTTTGGTTTGGTTAGTTTTGAGCACATATTATGCTTCCTAGCTCCAAAGAATTATATAAAAACCCTGAGCTACCCAATCTTCCCTACTTTTGATGATATTAAAGCAAAGTTTCAATACTAACAGACATTTCATTTGCACTAATAAGCAACTAGCATTTTTCATTTCTAATTATGGCATCCATCCATAATTCTTCACCACTTATAGCACTCCTAGAGCTATCTACATTAAATACAAAACCTATTAAGGAAAGAGTTTTAAACTGGAATAGAAGTTTTGGCAGTTCAATTCCGCCCACTTTGCATAAGAAACAAGCGGAAGAGAACATCACAAGTACAAAAAAAATACCAAACCGAACTAAAACCAAACTATGGTTCATGTCCTAATCGTTTGGGATCTGCTACGTGAATCATTTTTCTTCATTCAACGACATGAATCATTTTTCTTCATTCAACAGTGTCAAGGCTATATGTTCAATGAAATTTAGTCGCAAGACAAAAAGAATCTAAAAAGGCAATGTCTACTCCAAATGTAAAGAGAATCGAAAATAGCGATATATTAATGGATATTTACAAGACTACACACACACACACACACACACACAAAAATGCAGGAAGTTTCACACACCTCCGTGATCCGGAAATTTCTTTAGAATAGCATCTGCAGCTTTCAAGCCCTTCTTATATTGTTTGGTTTCATATGATTTCTGCAGGGATGAGGCCAATTAACAAAGATACTTCATTTAGAAATAGCATTTGCTAGTCCAAAATATCCATAATGATTACAATCAAAAATATAAAACGACGTGATAGTGAATCAACGAAAAAATGTTGCATAATCAAACTTTGTTCAGCTCCAAATAGCATAAATATACGCATGAAATTAGTAACTTGCAATTGAATTTATAATCACCATTCCATGTGATCGAGTGTTACTAAAAAAGGTGAAACTAAATAGCACTTGCTGAATGTGGATAATTGACAAATGGCAGGAAAAGTTAAGATAAATTGAAATTAAACATCTAGTAATAAGAGTGGAACTATTTACATGATCTTAACAACGCAAACCAGCAACCAACACCAAAATGAGAAACATATAATCGAAGGTCAAAGGCTAAAATGCTGCAAGGATGTGCAGCTCATTGGACCACTTAAGACATCACACCCTTCTTGGTGGTTCTATGAAGCTACAAGCCCAAGCACTCAGATCATCTCTCCCTGCTGTCTGTTTAGAGAAAAGGCAGGCCCTAGAATTTTTCCTTTTACATGGATCAGCAATGGATTACTGACATAGATGGAGGATATCACAACTAGCTACCCAAATTCAATTGCAAAGGGCATTAACATAACATGACATGATGCATCAGCATTGTGTTGCCAGAGTCTTCCTTACATAAGAAAAAATATACATAGACACACGAGATGTCTAATGGCATACAGCCCAACATTCAAAAGAGACAAAGGAAGAGTGGAATAATTCCTAGTTGAATTGTAATCTTAACTTGATTGCCAGTGACAAGGCTACCAAGCATGAGTGATGCTAGCATATTGGGCATGGGGTCAATTGACCCCATCAATTTTTTAACCTAACTAGACATATTATGCATATATATATATACTGGAGGCCAAGGCACACACGATGCTTGTGCAATTCGACGTTATTGCCTATGTGCACTGTTTCTCTTACCCTCCTTGTCTCTACGACTGCTCTGCCCACCTCCTTCTCTCTTTCCGCGAAGGTACCCTTCGTCTCTCTCTCGGCCTCTCTCTCTTTCGTCACCATTCATGTTCATATCAGTAGATATTATTGAATAGTTACAAATAACAGTAGTTGCTTTTTGAATAATTTTACAATTATATTCCTTAAGTTGTGATTAGAGGTGACAATTAATTTGTGGCTATTTTGAGATAAAACTAATCTTTTTGTTTATCACTTTAGTGTTAGTCCACTAAACATACAAACAAGGATCGAGTTCTAAGAAATTGGAGAAAATGAATTGACTTCGAAATAAACACTTTTTATATATACTTTCGTTTAGTAAAATTCTGTTTTTTTTTAACAAACTGTGAAGAAAAAAACTGAATGTTCCCAACGAATAAAATTCCTAGAGTCACCACTTTTAGTAAGCAATCTTTCCCTCGTTCAACTTAGCATCAAAATCATTTTCATTCAACATATAGTACTTTGTGACAATATTCCCCACGAAAGCTTATTCCATTTCCTATTTATTAGGAAACAGCTTTACAGTGAACGAAAGCTCATCCATATGTGCATACATCTTTGGACTAAAAATCCATCGTTATTGAAAGAAACGGTGCCTGAAGCTGGGAGTCCAAAGCATACAAGCATTGAATGAGTTAAAATCAACACCATTTAGTATAGTTTTCACAATACGATCCAAATTGTTTGCAGTAAAGATCTGCACACTGCTCCAATAACACTAAATTGCACACACGACAACAGTAGTAATAATCCATAGACAGTTAGTATAAGTAGACAATTAAACAAGCATTAACAGAGGCAAAAACAAAACAAAAAATTAGGGTTTTAGAACAAAGCGAGGTAGAGTAATTGAACTTCGAACCTATTCTGAATTGAACACAGAGAGAAAGAGGGTGAGAGAGCAGAGGGGGAACTCGGAGAACTTACGACGATGAGTTTGAAGAGGTTGGCCTCTTTGGGAGGAAGCGAAGCGCCCATTTTTGCAGGCAGAGAGGTTACAGAGAGAGAGAGAGAGGGAGAGAGGAGAGGAAGTTGGAGAATCAAAGATTTGAGGTATGTGGAAGTCTAGAATCAATGGCTGCGGGAGAAGAGAGGAAATTGAGAGTGGTGGTAGCGTTTATCTGCTGCAACCCTACCGAAATGAAGAACCCGAAGTGAAGAAGCAAGCAGACCTCGTGTGAGAAAACCCACAGGGGTATATTCGTAATTTAACTGTTGGCGGCCACTGTTGCCTTCGAGCTTCTAGGTTCTAAATGCAACTTTTTTTTCTATAAACTTCGTTTGGAAATTTAGCTTTTGCTTGGTAACTTTGGATTTAAATCAAATTTTTTATTTTAAATCAATTTTTAAGTTAATTCAGTAAAATGTTTGTTTAGTTAATTTTAGAAGAGACTTAAAAATTAAAAGTTTATTTAACTTAAATTAATTTTAAATAAAAAAATAATAAGATAATAAATTAAAAAGCTTTAAGTAAAAAAAAGTTGTTATAAATTTGTTTAATTTTCATATAATTTTGTATTTTATTCCGGTCTTGTTTAATAAATCTTGACGAGAGTAGTTATTCGATGCTTTTAGAATACTATGTGACAAGTTCACTTGGTGCTCTCTTTTAATATAATAGCGACAAATTTTACAGAATAAATATATTAACTCATCTTAGTTAAATAATTGAAAAATAAAAAATGACCTACATAATAAATATTGTAATAATTTTTTTATTAGGAGTACCACATGTTATCGCCTACGTACTCTGAAAGTATCTAATAATTTGTCTCTTGATAAGTAATTTTAAAAATATAATTTTTATAAATATAAGTGTGTATAAAAAAAATATGACATTTTTAAAAATGTGTAAAAGAATATTAGGTTATAAGCAAAAGGACAAAAAAATTGTTAAAAGTCAATAAACAAAAGAAAAAAAATTGAGGTTACTAAGCCCCTGATTGGTTTCTCAAAAAAGTTGGCCTTTTTTGCAAAAAAAAAAATTAATTTTTAAGTTGTATTGTTTGATTTCCTAAAAAAT
>JAULJZ010000023.1:11851188-11862828 GCA_032270985.1 Heliamphora pulchella
TTTTTGACCTTGGGCTGCAACGGCTAGTTCAAAAGTTCTTTATTTAGCCCAACGGCTAGTTCAGATTTTTGGCCTATAAATACAGCCTTTGAGCTCTGAAAAATGTAGGAATAAGCCTTCAATCATACTCTCTCATAGACATTCATTTTGTGCTTCAAATCTTTGATTCTTTGTTCATATTTTGAGAGAAAACCTTAGAAATTCTTCATTAAGCTTTCACTTATATATCCTTTGGAGTGAACATTAGTGTTCTTCATCTTGTACTCATTTGCTCGCTGAAGGAGCTTATTCTTGTACAATTTTTATTGTATTCTTATTGTACTTGAGAAGGTGATTTCTCAAGAGAGGCATCTCCGCCTATTGAATAAGAGAGGTAACTCCGCTTACAAGGAGGGATTATACTTCAAAAGAGTACATTCTCAAGAGAGGCTACTCCGCCTGTAATAAGGAGAGAGGCTGCTCCGCTTACTTAAGGAGTGACTAGTGGAGTCCTCACAGCGGTGTGCTTGAGGTAAGGACGTAAACCTAAGTGCCAAATCTTGTAAATCTCGGTGTCATATCTCTGTAACTCTATTTCTTTAATTTTTGCACTTTAAATTCCATATCTACTTAAAATTGTATGTTAGAGAATACTTGAGATTACGTGTGGATGTTTGAAATTGCATAAATTAAATTAGTCAAACTTGGCATAAATTTTTTTATCCCAATTCACCCCCCTCTTGGGATTGCACCAACTCTTCAGTAAGTTGTTGGGCCAATCTCCTCATCTCTGGACAAGTAGATCGTCGAGCCAATCTCCTTGCCTCCGGGCAAGTAGGCCGTCAGGCTAATCTCCTCCCCTCCGAGACCTCCAGGCAAGTAAGGCCGTCGGGCCAACCTCTTCCGTGCAAGTGGGCCGGCCCACAGCATCTCTAATATCAACCCATCTTAGGCTGGGAGTAAGGCCTATGCACCTCTCCACTCAGAAACAAAAGAAGCACGTGGTTTGGAGGCTAGAACTCTAGAGTTTGTCAATGGAGTAGTCTCCGTGCAACTTCATCTGACTGGTCATAAAGAGAGAGTGATACGTGATCAAGACACAGAGCTCTCACTGACTTAGGAGTTGGCTAGCATATTGCTGACCAAACTTGCAAACGGTATGATACATCGTATGATACTCCATCAGCATATCATACGGACCATCAAAGCTAAAAGATCATATCCGCAGAACCAATGGTAGATGGGGCACCTGTCGTCCTTAATGATCTTGAAGATACAGGTGTCCTCTCCACATCACCTATAAATGAGTTCACTCCAGTCCTCCAGAACACATCATCTCTCTACAAGACTTAACTTCTCTATACCTCCGATTGCTCTCCACTACCGCTCTTTCTCTCTCTAAGGCTACCCTAAGCTCTCATCTCCTCTACTTCCGGCGTCCTCGAGCCATCGTAATGCACTCTATCATCCCAGACTTCACTACTCCAGTCCGCGCAGAAACCCTACGCCTACAATTCCAATACATTTTATATCCATCTCTATATCTGAATGTACTCTATATCCGTTAATTTATCTCTGAACAAACAAACGGGCCCTTAGTGACACAAGGGAGACCAGAAGGGCCAGAAACAATAATGTTTAGAAAAGCTTGAGAGTTTCTCGCGAGCTTTCATAGTGATGTGACGTTTGATATTAAGAGTAATGCATATATACATACATTAAATGTACATATAGCGCCAAGGATTCATAAATGAAACAAAGGACAAGGTCAATAATGGTAGAAAATCAAATGTTCCGGATAAAATTGGTATTAAAACCATCTTTTATTTAAACCATGTCTTGACTCCAGGGAAGTCAATTTCAAAAGCAACCCAGGTTAGCATCACCTAGACCGGCTTTCAATGTATAGGATTCTTCCAAAGCCCATCTGCATAAATTAACTAAAAATCCAATTTTAATCTACAAGTCCTAGTGGGCTGTAAAATCCTTTTGAAAAGCTACTCAAACACTTCCTTAACTTCCGAAACGATTGAAGAAACAGGTAAAATGTTGGAAAGGTATGATAAGATATGTAACGTTTTCTTGAAGTTGATAGGAGATGTGCGTTGCGAGATGGATTTACAGGTACACTTGTAAGTCTCTACTATAGTCGAATTGTATCCAACAAAATGTTCTAAAATTGGTAACTTGTAAAAGCTAATGTGAAAAAAGAAAGAGGGGGTGGGGGGGGTGGGGAGGCTTGAAACCACAGAGTTAAGAGGCAATGAAGGAATCACTACCTGTACATTATTAACAGACTATAAAAATGCACAAGAATCCAAAAACCAGGATGAATACGAATGAAGGAAACCATAGGTTCGCCGTGTTGCATACCTTAATAGTTGGAGAAATGGCATATAATCAAAATTCTCTATTTTCTCAGGATGAATAAAAGATGAGATGAAATTCTCTTCTGCATTAATTTAAGGCTAAATTAAATAACACAGACAGCAAGATCAAATTGATTGGCAAGTGAGACATCGAAAATTGCTTTGTCATGTGCACTTGTTGATATTGAACCATCTCGAGGATTAGAAAAGGAAAAATAAATGAGCAGTCAAAGTTTTTTTTGATGAGATTTGATTTCCTTTGACCAGATAATTAAGTATAAAGCTTGCAGCAGTTTAAAAAATGACCTACTGAAGAAGTACCGATAACTCATACATCATGTTAAGACATTACCTTAGAAACAATAGTTCCACAGTCTCCCTCAACTTGTCGAAACTTTGGGGTGTTTGAAAATGCACAAACCAAGAGGGTGGAATTGGAGTTCCAGTCGGGTTGATATTCTGCTCCCATTTCCAGGGCCTGAGATCGTAATATACTGCGCTCTGGATTAACAAATCCTGACAGTACAAACACAACCCCTTCCTTGCATAGGGAACAAAACGAAGTTAACAGAGACCATGACCTGCATTGGTAACAATAATCTAAGATCACTTTAATACCAAAAGTTTAGAGAAGTTTGTAGCATCCAAACTCGATGAAGAAGATTGTCTGTTGCTTTCAATTTTCTTGGAAGGAGTAGTGCCACTACATGGTTTGTTGCACTCTTCGGTTTGTTTAGGTGTTTTGCCGCCATTATTTTCCTCATCTAAACCAACATCAGCTGGCTTCTTTCCAAGGGATTTATTCTCATTCTCTCTTGAACTCATCCATGAAGGGAGATTTCGTCTCACATTCTTCTTAGCACCATTGTCAGGGCTTGCCTTTGAATCAGACATATCTATGGACGTTTCTTAATAGCTGCAAACCAGCAATTATTCCAATTACAAATCACACAGATTACGGATGCGTTGGATGAAAGGAAATTCCCCTTTGAAGTTATACATTATGTGAAATATAGCATTTCAAGACATTGTCTTTTGTGACGCCATTAAAACAAAGCTGCACGAGTAAATGCAAAGATCCACATAAATCACTCCACAAAAAATGGAATATCACCATCATTATAGTTATAATATAAGTTCAACACGAGACAACATGAACCTAGATCGTCGTCTAGTTGTAGAGTTGCAGCACTTTTCCCTAGCATATTGATGGAACAATATACTGTTAGTGGCCATTCCAGCTTTCTATAAACCTCTTAATAGTAGAATTTCATTAGTTTTAAGGTAAATCTAATGAATGTATTGTAGTTATATTATAAATAGTAGGTTATGCCTAGTTCAAAACCTTTACATAGTAGGTCGAAAAAGGCATATAATTAACCAAAACATACTAGAAAACCTTGCTGACAAACAGATTAGCAACTTCTAATGATGGGAACATTGGAAGGAGATGAGGACACATTCTGCCCGCCAAAAAGATATCACACATGGGCATTAAATCTAATTAGGCTACACATATGCAATCCAACATAGAAACTTGTTCCCCTCCCCCCACTCCCCACCCAGTCATACAGTTTATCTTTTGTTGTGGAAGTGTACGAGAGTATCATGTAAATATTCAAAGTTTGAAGCAATTTCTTCCATAGATTCATCAATTTCCCTTGTTGACCCTCCACCTATTGTTTCACGCATAAATAATACGAAGCAAACATGTTATCTTAAATTTCTTTAGCTAGAAGATCAAAAAGTACTCCAACTTAGTTAATCACTGTATTAGGGTTATACTTATAGAAGTGGATATTTTAATTCTCTCCCATCCTGAGTATTGAAAGCACAATTTTTTCACCTTCTCAACAACAAAAAGGAGTGTAGAAAATTTGTTGAGTAGCATCTTCATTAGTGGGAATACCAACTCTTTTATTTTTTTCAAATTAACTTTTTGTAACTAAAAAATTTGATTCAGCTTTCTACTTAATAGTTCACGACAAAAACGTAGTCAATTAACTCTCCTTTCCGTTCCCCCTTGAGGAAGCATGGATGCTTCTTGAGAGGATTCATGTGAATATTAGATACAACACTCATTTCAAGCTCCTAAATTTTTCTTGAACGCTCGCATGGCTGGCAAAAGTTTATTATGATATATTTTTCTAGAATGCTCGCATGGCTAGCAAAAGTGTATTATGGTATACATAGCGGTCATGATCTGACATGATGGAAAGTGTTACCCACCCCACGAATTGGCATGAGTCTGATTAAAAAAAGCCTCCCCACAACAACAACAACAAAAAAATGGGGATTAAGATTGTCTACCCATTACCTCTCTCAAGCCTGCTATAAGCTAATGCCTTGTGCATCGAATATGATCTTCAAAAGAAAAAAAAAATAATCATATTATCATAAACATGGCCATAACTAGTTAGACATTCAAAGATTTGCCATTCCCTCCATTCCCTTATAGATTGTGACAGGCAATTCGAAAATTTCACCTGCAGCATAGGTAGCACAAATATTTAGAATAGTCCACGTCTCCACCTCAATACTGAGTCAAGTATACATGTGATCCCCAATCTCTCCCTTAACTAGTCAGACATTCCAAAGATTTGCCATTCCCTCCATTCCCTTATAGGTTGTGACAGGCAATTCAAAAATTTCACCTGCAGCATAGGTAGCACAAATATTTAGAATAGTCCTCTCTCTCAGGGACTATTCAGGGACGGACTGTCTAAAAACCGCGATGCAACAAACACGAAATGGATCATAATATGAATCACCCACTCAGGGACAGACTGTCCAAAAACCGCGATGCGCCGGTTTCCTTCCACCACCTTTGAGTTCCAAGCCCTTTTTCTCCTTGTACGGCTCGAGAAAAAAATCTGGAACAGGTTATTAATTCATGGAGACAAAAAATGAGCTTAACCAAGTTCAGAAAACATGCCTTGATGTGATATGTAAGTCCAATCAGAAATAAAACGAATGGAGCCAAGTAAGTCATATGTCACTTTTCCATTCATGGGCAAGGGAGTATTATGCGAACATTGAGTGATAAAAAAAGCCCCAATGGGAGTGAACCCACCAGTAACAATATGATTTGTTTAGCATGAAAACACAAACTTCCAAGGACTTGACATGGGGATTTCATCAGCGAGAGCAATTCAAACAATATCAACTCGAATTGTATTCATTTAGTAGTAGTTGCAAAGCATCATAAAACTAAATATAAATCGAAAAGCATATTAATTTTCTTTCCCTCTATAAATACACATTTGGAGTCATGTTCATAGGAATTTGATTTTTTGGGGGGGTGGGGGTCCAGCTACCTAACGCAAAATGCTCATTTTCCCGGGTTTTGTTTGGTTTTGATCTACACAAAAACATTCAGACAGACAGAAACTGAGAGACTGACACTTATCTAAGAAGAAAAGAAACTGAGAGACTGCCAAAGAACAGCTATACATGATTGCTTCTGATGCAAGACCTA
The DNA here is from genome assembly GCA_032270985.1 of Heliamphora pulchella. NCBI lineage: Eukaryota > Viridiplantae > Streptophyta > Magnoliopsida > Ericales > Sarraceniaceae > Heliamphora > Heliamphora pulchella. The sequence goes on from JAULJZ010000023.1 coordinate 11,857,015, forward strand.
GGTTTTATATGGCATATGTAGCAGAACTTGGCACACCTTGGATGAATGTTGCCACCCCTCTTGGGCAATGTCGTGGGGAGAAAGAGAGAGTGTTAGTGGGAGTTAGTAAGAGGCAAGTATTTTGTTAGTTAGGGTAGTTAGGATCAAGAGGGGAGAGGTATAAAGGTGGGTGCTGAAGAAGGGAGAAGGGGGATTTTTTATTGTAGAACATTTTTCTTCTTCTAAGAGGCTACATTCATTAATTGTCTTCGGATATTCTTTCTTACAGAGAAATTCTTGCTAAACCAAGTGCCTGTGAAATAGTTGTGGATTGGAACATGTGAACCCCAGGTCTAATTTCATCCTTCAACCCACTGATACAAGAACTCACATAAAATTCCTTGCCTTGTTTGACAGCTCCTCAAACTTCTCTTGATACTCCTTAACTGATGTTAATCGCCTTATCTTGGTCAGTTCCCATGGTATCACTATCCAAATCTAACATTGATCTCCATGTCAGATCCTTCCAATTTCTGAACTTGTGGGTTTTCTCAAACCATTGTAATACTTTATCTTCAACATGAAGAGAGGCTAAACCAATTTTTTGATCTTCATCAATCTGTGAAACTCAAAAAAATCTCACATTTGGAAACCCATCCCTCTGGATCTTCCTAAAATAATTTAGGAAAATCAATATTGGAAAATTGATATTGCCAGTTGTTACTGCAATTTGTTACTACACATTTGATGTTCATTGTTGTAATCAGTTGCTACAAGTCATTCATGGTTTCTGAATGCTTATCCATCATTTGCTCAAAACAACAGAACTTTCCTTCAAACTCCTGATGGATTCCTATGTTCTTCATGCCTCTTGAGCCCTAGTTCCATTAGCCATATTCCTTTAAGTGGGAAGGAAAGCTAGCTTTGATACCATTGTCACTGATAAGGTTTTGGAAGAAACATCTCAAATAATTCAAAACAATTAATTCAAAACAAACAGAGCAAGCATAGTTACGGGAGAAGAAAAACCGTATACAATGAACGAATAGAATCTCTTAAAAGAGAATAACTGTTCTACAATCAAAAATGCCCCTTCTCCCGTCTTCAGCACCCACCTTTTTACCTCTCCCCTCATGATCCTAACTAACAATCTGTTTCCCTATAATTAACTCCACCTAATACTCTATCTCCCAATACATATTCCATAGAAGCTTTGACAAAGAAATCTAAAGGATTTTACAAATCCACTCAACAAATGATAGGGGGAACAAGTTTCAGAGGGGGATACATTCGGTTGTTAACTAAGAAATCCTCACAAATGGTGTGGGAAATAATAAAGGGCTGGAGAGTACCTTACCTATCAAAAAGATGACTCCAGAGGAATTGTAAGAGAGAATAATGAAGGGTTTGTGTTACAGTTGTGATGAAAATTATACCAGAGGTCATGTGTGTAGAAAAAAGTCATTATTTTAGTTGAAGCAGATTCAGAAGATTAAGGAGCAGGAAGAGAAACATGGTGAGGAAGAACAAGTGGACTCAACTGAATCAAACGAGGATTTTCATATTTCGTTGCATGATTTATCACGTTGCATATCTCATGGGTCTATGAGGGTCAAAGGTATGATTAAAAAGAGGATGATTACTATTCTTATTAATTCAGGTAATACCCATAACTTCTTGGATCCCGTTGTAGCAAAAAGAACTAGTTCTTCGAACCTTCAACTGTAATAGTAGCAGATGGCACCAAGTTGTTCAGTAAGGCTATTTGCAAGATTTTTAAGTGAACTATGCAAGCTACTGAATATAACTCTCGCTTGACACTACTTCCATTGGGAGGGTGTGACATGGTTCTTGGTGTGCAATGCTTCTCAACTTTAGGATCAGTCTTGTGGAATTTTAAAATTTTAAGAATGGAATTTATAGTGGATGGCATGAAGCATGTTCAGAGGGGTTGCAAAGAGGTATATCTCTAGTGCTCTACTGTGTAAGCTGGAGACTGGAGACTGGAGACTGGAGACTGGAGACTGGAGACTGGAGACTGGAGACTAGAGCAATAAGTCAAGAAGTAAATAAAGATGTGGTAGATCTCTTAATAGAGCTCTCTGATATTTTTTCTGTAACCAAAAAGGTTAGCTCCACGTAGAGATCAAGATCACATAATTACATTGAAAAGTGGACATCCTCCCCCGAATATGAGGCCTTACAAGTAACCCTATGTGCAGAAAAATGAAATTGAGAAGTTACTCAATCAAATGCAAAGCTTTGGTATTATTAGAAATAGTGAAAATCCCTATTCTTCGTAAGTGTTGTTGGCAAAGAAAAAGGATAACACTTGGAGGATGTGTCTGAATTATAGAGCTTTAAACCAAATTACAATCAAAGACAAGTTTCCAATTCCAATTGTAGATGAGCTGTGGATGAGCTTTCTGGTGGTAGGTTCTATTCCAAATTAGATCTCATATCTGGATATCACCATATTAGAATGCTAAAGATGATATTGAGGCAACCGCATTCAGGACGCGTAGGGGGAATTATGTGTTCGTGGTTATGCCAATTGGCTTAATCAATACCCTTTCCATTTTTCAAAGCTTAATGAATCATGTTTTCACACCTTACTTGAGAAAATTTGTCTTGTTGTTCTTTCATGACATACTGGTTTACAAGGAGGACCATTTATTGCATTTGAGGAAAACATGACAGCTTTTGAGACAGAACTAATTATAATTGCTTGGTAATCAATCTAAGTCTGCTTTTGGTTGGATACAAGTTGGATATCTGGATCATATCATTTCCGGACATGGGGTTTCAGCCAACCCTTCCAAGACTGAAAGTGGTTGGCCTAAGAACTCAAAGGCTTTTGAGGGAATTTCTGTATTTACCAAGTTAGTATAAGGGGTTTGTCCAAAATTATAGAACAATCAGTCAGCCTCTTAACAATCAATTTAAGGAGGACTCTTTCCATTGGGACAAACAAGTTGAAGCATTCTTTCAAGTTCAACATCTTAAGCAGGCCTTTCTACTCTAAATGTAGCCCCTCCTTGATTACCACAAAATTTTTGTGATCGAATGTGATGCTTCTGGTATAGGTGCTGTTTGTTTTGATGCACGAAGGGAGACCTATAGCCTTCCTTAGCAAAGCTTTGGCTCCCAATAATATGGGTCTGTCCGTCTATGAGAAAGAGTTATTGGCAATGGTAATTGCAGGAAGTAAATGGTGGCATTACTTATTCGGAAGGCAATTTCAAGTCAAAACAAATTATCAATGTCCAAAATTCCATTTAGAGCAGAGGGTGACAGCACTAATGCAGTATCAATGGCTCACCAAATTATTGGGTTATGAGAATGAGATTGTGTATATGATGAGAATGTGTATGAGTGGCAAAAAGAACAAAGTGGCTGATGCTTTATCAAGAAGGGAGCAAGGGAAGTAGCTGCACTTTCTGTAGTTCTCTGCAGTTGGACTAAAGAGTTTCAGCAAAGTTGGGTAAAAGATGAAAATTAAAATTGATGAAATTAAGCTAATCCTAAGTAGGTTTGGAAGCACCAAATGATGTATTATAAGGCAGATTAGTGGTGGGTGATAATCAACAGCTCAAGGCTAAAATCTTTCAAGTTAGGCATAGCAGTGCAGTTGGTGAACATCCAGGTAGAAAGGGAACTTACTGTAGAATCAAGCAGTTTTTTTACTAGAAACGAATGAAAAGAGATATTCACACTTGGGCTGTAGAGTGTGGTGTTTGCCAAAAGAACAAATGGGAGAATTTGAATATGCATGGTCTTTTACAACCTTTGCCTATACCCACTCGAATTCAAACAGACATTTCCATGGATTTTATAGATGGCCCTCTTGTATCCAATGGAAAAAGTGTGATTTATATGGTGGTTGACAAACTTACTAAGACTGCTCATTTCATCACTATCTCATCCTTCTTCAGTTAGTGTAATGGCTTAGGCTTTATTGGATCATGTTTCCAAATTACATGGTATATCTACCTCAATTGTTTCCGACATATATCCTATCTGGCCACCTCCTTTTGTGAAGCATTATTTGCCCAGTGAAGCTAAGGTTGATGTTACAAACTGCTTACTAGAGGATCATGATACTATGCCTAAGCTTTTGAGAGTAATTGCAACAAGCACGACAAATGATGAAGCTTTATGCTAGTAAACATATATCTTAGAGGGAATTTGAGATTGGTGATTAGGTGTACCTTCAATTACAACCCTACAGACATACTAGTGTGGGTTTTGATGAATGCTAAACTTGTAGCCAAGTTTTTTTGGCCCCTTCAGGGTGTGTTAGAGTGCATTGGACCAGTAGTTTATAGATTGGATTTGCCTACTACTTCTCGTTTACATCCAATCTTTCACGAGTCCTTCCTTAAGAAGAAGCCTGGTGCACACATTGTTGTTCAAAACCAACTTCCGGTCATAGGTCCTTGGGGCAATTTTCAGGTTGAACCTGTGGCCACTTTGGATTATCATTTGGCTAAAAAGAATCATCAACCTATTACTCAAGTTTCGGTCCAGTGGTCCAATTTAATTCCAGATGATGCTACTTGGGATAATTTTTATGCCTTACGACAAAAAATTTCCCAATTTTGGCCTTGACGGCAAGGCATTTTAAGGGGAGTGAAATGATGCAAGACCAGAATTTTATATGGGATATGTACTGGGAGGAAGTTAGAGTGTTAGTTGGAGTTAGTTAGAGGCTAACAGAATGTTAGTTAGGGTTGTTAGGATCAAGAGTGGGTAAGAGTAAAGGCGGGTGCCGAAGAAGGGAGAATGGGGGATTTTTTTATTGATTTCTTTGATTGTCTTCGGTTATTCTTTCTTCCATAGCAATTCTTGCTCTGTTTGATTTGAATTCTCTGAGATCATTCTTCCAAAACCTTATCAGCTTCAATTGTCAAGTTGCATCAAACACCTGGGTCTTCATTACCGAGAGACAAAAACAAATCATCCATATTCTCGGAAAACTTGCGTAACCCAAAAGATATAATTTATGGTTGGAGACGAATAAGAGTGTAATCGATGCTAGTGAATAAACTATAGATTTCACCTATCCCCAAGAAAGAAAGAAAAAATGTGATCTGGGTTTCGTAACTCATTGATCAAAATCAACGCTAAAATATCGAAAATGTAACCAAAAAACTCATCGATATGCATATGAAATACATAAAAACAGAAAGATTTCAAGTACCTCGCGTCGCCTTCGGCGATCACAGGTCTTTCGTTGTGTTCTAAGCTACGATTCAAATTCCGTACAGGACCGGGGGAGGCTTGCCACTTGCGTCACTTTTGGGTATCATAGAAAATGCCCTTTTTTGGAGACGACGAGACAGTTCCTCTGGCCTTCTGTAGATCTGTAGTTTTTCCATTTTTATGTTTTTTCGTTTTTTGGGTCTTTTTTTTTTTACCGTCTTATTGAGAAAAATTAAAAAATTAGATTTTAATCAAGAAAATAATAAAATTTTACTAAAAAACGAAAATAAACAGTATAAATTATAATTTATTAATTTTTTTGATTTAATTTTATCTTTATTAAATTTTTTGCGTATTTTTTGCTTTTTTTTACTTTTTTAACTTTTCTTAGTGATATGTGTTCAAAATATATCATAACTTAATCAAATGATAAAAATATTTATTAAAGACTTTGGGGAAAAAGGCTATTACACCAAACACGACCACATTTAAGCAAACTGTGAGGGTATTTGTTATAACTGAATTTTTTAACATATAGATTATAATTTAAAAAGTGTAATTATAATTTTAAATAAAAGTTAGAAGTATTTGTTAAAGTTATAAATTTATAATTTCAAATGGTACAATTTA
>JAULJZ010000023.1:11864025-11874027 GCA_032270985.1 Heliamphora pulchella
TCTTGATTCACGATTCGATTCTCGATTTGACAACTATGCTTTAGAGAACCCAAGCACACATCAAGACCAAACCAAAGGAATTGTGAAACTCATCATAAAAATATAGAGAACACCATGGGCAGGTGCATGTTGATGGAGCCCTTCACACCTCTGACGAGGATATCATAGGATATCATGGAGGGTATTGCTGATTCCTATAGCCAGATTGTTCCAGGAAGAGAGTGGGTGGAGACATCATCTACATGAATTAGAGTTTGATGTTATTTCTAGGGGGATGCAAGAGGTTTGAAACTGCCTTTCATGGAGGAAGAGGTTGTTAGAGTTTTGGGTGAGATGAATGGGGATAAAGCTCCAGATTTGGATGACTTCATAGTGGCTTTTTTATTTTTTTTCAGCATTGCTGAGAGTGGTTAGGGAAGAGGTGATGGATTTGCTCCATTTTTTCTTCAACCACAGTTCCTTTGAGAGGAGCATCAATGCTTCTTTTATTGTTCTTGTTCTTAAGAAAGAAAGGGTTGAGAACCTCAAAGATTTTAGACCTATTAGCTTAATACGCACAACCTATAAGCTTTTAGACAAGGTGTTCGCTTCTAGGCTTAAGAAAATCCTCCAGCCAGCGATTCTGATTTGCATAATTCTTTCCTAACTAAAGAGTGGGTCGACTCTGGACTCAAGAGCAGGTTCCCAAGAGTGATTTGTAAGTTAGATATTGAAAAGGCGTATGATCGTGTGAATTAGAAGTTCCTTGTTTACCTCTTACAATGATTTGGTGGGCATGGGAGAGCATGGATTCAGTTCCGTATCTCATCTATTTCTAAGTCAGTTTTGGTGAATGGGTCTCAAGCCAACTTTTTTTAGAATTCGAGAGGACTAAGGCAGAGGGATCCTATCTCCTTTCCTCTTAATTAATGTCATAGAGGATTTTAGTCTTTTGATCTGGTGAGCAATACAGAGGGTCTTCCTCTAAGGGCTTGACATTTGCATAGTTCGTGATTGCATAGTGTTTATTTCCCATCTTTTTTTCGCAGATGACCCTCAGATGTGTTCTTCTTTGTTTCAAGACTGTGGTGGGGATTCGGGTGAATTTGGCCAAATAAAAAATTGTTCCAATTGGTGACGTTCTGAATATAGAAAGTCTTTCTCCTATTTTGGAATGCAGGATTGGTGCTCTTCCAATTACCTACTTGGGTCTCCCTTTGAGAAAATATTTGAAGGAAAAATCTATTTGGGATGGGGTTCTAAATAGATTTTAGAGGAAATTAGCTGGGTGGAAGCGACAGTGCCTCTTTAAGGAGGTAGGCTTACTCTTCTCAGGAGCACTTTATCTAGTCTCCCGACCTATTTGTTCATACTATTTCGAGATCTATAGCTATGAGATTAGAGAAGCTGAAGAAATACTTCTTATGGGGAGGCGTGGGAGTGGTTTTAGATACCATTTAGTGAACTGGGGTGTGTGCCCCTGTGAAAGAGGGAGACCTTGGCATCAACAAGTTAGTCATTTTTAACAAATCCTTTTTGAGGAAGTGGTTGTGGAGATTTGCATTGGAGAGGGATAATCTAAAAGAGGGAGGCCTTGGCATCAACAATTTAGTCAATTTTAACAGATCCTTTTTGAGGAAGTGATCATGGAGATTTGCGTGGGAGAGGGATAATCTATGTAGAACGTTATAGAAGGTAGATATGGATCCCGAAGAGGGGATTGAGATACTCTGCATGTGGTTACACCTTATGGTAAAGACTTATAGAAGGATATTAGTAAGCTATGGGATGAATTTTCCAAACACTCTTTTTTGAGGTGGGGAATGCAGATAGGATCGGTTTCTGGTTAGATGTCTAGTGCAGCAATGTGGCCCTTTGCTCGTTATTTCCGAATATCTTCGCTTTGGCTATACATAGTGGGGTTGTGATGGCAAATTATATTTGGAGGTATTCTAGTATTTACTTTTGGAATATTGCCCTGAGAAGAGATGTGTAAAACTGGGAATTGGATCAACTTTTGGCCCTCTTGAAGACTATCTATGATCATAGTAGAGTGTGCATAAGGGTGGATGTTGTGAGGTAGAGGGGCAACGGCAGAGGGTCCTTTAGTGTTAAGTCTTTCTATAGGTGCTTGCTGAATTGTAGAGGGATATTCTTCCCGTGGATGAGTGTCTGGAAGATGAAAAACCCTTCAAGGTAGCATTTTTTGTCTTGGATTACAGGTTACCGTGCATGGAAAAACCCTGACCATTGATAGCTTGACAGGGATTTTTTGATAACAAACCAGTGTTGTCTTGTAAGAAGGAGAGGAGTTCCGTCTCTCACTTGCTTATTCATCATGAGTTCAACAGGAAATTGAGGTGTTTTGCCTTGATATCTTTGGAGTGGAGTGGGTTTGGAGTGGAGTTGGTTTTCGAGAAAGAAGTGTTTGGGTTTTGTCGAGTTGGAGAGGAGGGCATGTTCCGAGGAATAACAAGAGGGTGTGAGTGTTTTTCCCTTGTGATTAATTTGGTTGATATGGTTGGAGAGGAATGGAAGATTTTTTGATGGGGTTGAGTGACCGTTGCATAGAGGTGCTCGCCTTAGTAATTTGTATAGTTGGTTGTCAAAGCACGGTGCTCTCTTCGTCTATGTGATTTTTATAAGATTTTTATAGCTCTTTGTTGTTCACCTTTTTGGGGGGAGTTTTTTTATTACTCCCAGGTTCTGGGGGCTTCTCCCTTTCTTTGGGTGGCATTCCCATAATGTCCTTCTATAAATTTATGCTTATCACACACACACACACACACACACACAGAGTCAAAGCCAAAGTCACTCTAAAATAAATATGACTCACTCAAAATGCAAAGGATAAACACAATGTGTCCTATAGTTAAATACAAATGAGGATAATGGAGCAAATGCTGAAGCAACTGGTTGAATCTCTATGGATCACACTCAACATTCTATCCACCCTATCAAACCCCACTACAGCACATCACAATGGCCAAGTTTTGTTACAGAAATTGTCTACACTGTCATCTAACCTAAATCTTGTTCCAGTATGAACTATTCCTTCAATATTATGGACTACAAAACCTAATTCAAGAAGGATACCAAGTTGCAAAAGAACTTGTAAAGAAAAGGAAGCAAGGAGATTGGAGGGGGGAAATTCAGGCAATAGTCATAGTTGGATGATTTTGAATGCAAGCATGGTGCTTCTCTCTTTTGTTACACATGGAGATTTAGGCAAATGAAAGATATTAATAGTAATTATTGGACCTCCATAATTTCATAGACGCCATTCTTTCTGTCACATGAATGCACATAATTTTGACGTAAGCAGATATTTAGAATTCTGATCCCACCAGGAAAAAAAAAACTGAGGCAGAACAGCTCATCATCGCTGTCTGCATGCATATCTATGTTTGCATGTGAAGACCGAACTAGAAGAGAAACGATGAGTATTAATATCATCTAAACATGAGGACGAGATAAATAGGAAAAATTGAGTTGGTTGTCATACCGGTAGACCAAATGCCATTGCTTCAATTGTCACTCTCCCAAATGTTTCGCCAAGCCCCTGTACAGTCTACTGCTAGTGAGGTTTTTGCAAAAGTATAAGAAAAAAAAAAATTGGATGGAGTGTACTTTTTGTGGGAAAAGTACATACACTCATACATATTTCAATGTCTTATTTTATTGTATAGCTTTCCTAATGACATGTATGGAAACACCCCCAGCAAATCCCATTCATATAAGTTTTAGCCAATGCATTAGGATGCTCATGCTCCAATAAAAATGAACTCTTCAACTATGCTTTACACAATATTTATGGGAAGTCCATACTATATTTCACAGAATTCAACATGATACTATTTGCTATGCCTTACACGATTAGTTTGATGATTCATGAAATCCCATTGCGCCAGTACATTGCTATGATTTCTGATGAATTCATTCCCCAGAATAACTGTAATCCAGCAAACAGATTTCTACAATTCTACCATTGAAACCCATTGGACATCCAAAAGCACGCTCAAACATATTTATATTGGATAACCATGGATCATTATAGTGATCCATAAACATGGGATGTAGCCCATAGAAACTAATCCAAGCATCACTGTTTGACTAAAGATCTATTCTATTACCACTTACATGTCAAGTTAGTTCAAAAGAATACATTAATGTAGACATTTATGTAACTTAGAATCCTATCAAATGCTGTTACTCAAAAAGGATAGATTACTTTACAAATGAATATTAGAATTGGCAAAGCCGTGCCAAAGATCCTGTACTGTTATAAGTTTCAAATCGTTAATAAAAAGTAGTGGTTAATCTGGGCAAAAAGTGATCTTCAGAAAAAGAAGGCACAGTTATGAAGAATGAGGTAGCTGAGTGCAGTACAAGAGTGGCAAAAGAGAAGAAAACGATAGAATAAAGTTAGTCGCCTGATCAGATTCAAGCGCCAATTAGTAAAACACAGCAACATACAAAGCTTGGAGAATTTGCTGAAATGAGTAAGGTTTTGCAGATACATAGGCTAGTGGCCTTCTTTCGTCAATCAAGCAAGACCAACATTCTTTTGACATTGCACAACAGCTTCAAAAAATCTAAGATGTAATGGTCTGATAATAATGAAGCAAATTGAAATACTCCAATGTGCTAACGTGAGAAAGGATTCATTCACATCAATATTAGAAAAAAACTACCACCTCTTGCTTCCTTAACGGAACATTTTTCCATTTTTTCCTCTTTTTAATAGAAGAATGGAAATGAACCCCCCACATCTACTCAATGGTGAGCACTCTTTCATGCTTTAAAATATGGAGGGCATCTTAAGAAATCCTGAATGCTTTTACTTACTCAATCTCTTTAAGAAACTTTAAAGAGAAGGATATAACATGAAAACATGAACTTTTTTTCTTGATAACATAAAAACGTGACTTATATTGCCAGCCAATCAAATAAGAATAGCTAAAGGTGTTTGATTCACTTCAACATCAAAATGACGATTGGAGCAAACTATTGCATGAATAGACTTGAGAAATGTTTAGTGATTAATTGCAGAACCATCAAAATATAATACGTTCCACAAATTTGCAAACTAAAATATTAATGGAAAAAAGGTTGCAAACACAAACTAGAATCTTTCACTGCAAAACCAATGGCAAGGTATAATTCTAAACCAGAAAGAATCATTACCTGAGAATTTATGACGTACACATCTGCTGCAGAGTAAAGTGTGGCAACACGTGTAGTTGCTGGAGTCCACAGCACCGACTTTGATAGGCTCGAATGCTGTGACAGAAAGCTGAGCATTGCTTTGACATAAGGCACCTTATTGCTTTTAGATCCAACTGAACCAATAAGAACTTTGAGATTGTGTTCCTGCATCCCTTCACTCTCAGATACCAATTTTCTTATGGTGTTATTACTGTCAAATGTCACAACATCAAGGTCATCAACACAGGTTGTGATTATGGGGTAACCACAGATATTTTCATTTATATAAATGAAGCATTTTTTTTTTGTTATGTTACTAAAAAATAAACCAGGATCATACCGAGAAGATTCTTTCTCAACCACCAAGTCAGCTGATTCAAGAAGCAAGAGCTGGCCTTTTCCAGCATTGATGCTACTCAGAGACAACACGAGCATATCATTATCTGTCAACCCCATCTCTTCTCTAACAGCATTTCTCAAAAACTTTCTTTTCTCAACCATCTTCTCAGTGCTGGACAATGGAGTATTTAGTGAACAAGCAATTCCTGCTACAAAAGCCAGTTCATCATTGACGGAAAGTGGAACCACTCCAAGCTGAGAATTCAGCTTGATGTTTTCTTCTGCACACCAGGTTTGCCACTGTTTAGACTGTGAATCAGAAAGAAATACCAGCGTTTTCACTCGGTTGAGCACAAGTTTTGACCGATCAAAGTATTCCCGTCGGTTCTCCATGATCCACCAAGCAATACGACTTGAACCAGCTGGAAAATGTTCCATATATTGTTCTGAAATGGTCACGATAATCATCAAATATAAAAATAAATCCAAAAAATGAGAAAATAACATTGTCATAATTACCACAAAAAAAAAACTCTCTTCTAAGGGCATATATCATATATGCAACCTAGTTGGAAAAAATCCATAAGGAAACTCTCCAACAAATAAATGAAATTAAGAATGTGACTAACACAAGCAAGTATATTGAGCCATTCAATAATGATGTACAATTCGTTTTGTGTAGCACATAACATGCATAGCATGAAGCTCTAGGTCGTTGTACGACACCAGGAAGGGGGGGGGTGTGCTATGCAAAATATTCATTCTAATCTGAACAGCCAGATGTATTAGTCAAGCTTCCTTGTTCCTTAGTGTTTCGGTCCATAGTTTAAGACTAGATCACTCTTTTTGTTTGGAGGCTCCCAATGCTTTTCTTTTTTATTTTGTTATTGAGTTTTTATTAGAATTCTCATGATAAACTACAAATATATACAGATTTCATGATGACTCAGATCAAATCACTTAAGCAGCAAAAAAGTTATCACTGAGGCACAATAAATCACCATTAGCTTTAATGATAACTATTGGCAAATTGTTGAAAAATGCTCTTACCGATCCAAGATGCACAGACTGCTGATCCTGCAATTACAAGATCTGCCTTCATGGCAGTTTTGAAGCTGAGACCTGCTCTGTCTTCAAGAACATTGATCCTTCTCCTCACAAGCTCTGGCATCAATCCACCCTTTTTGCTGAGAACTACAACAGAAACTGTGGCCCCACAGCTCAAAAGCTCTGTTGCCAACTCCATCATTGAAAGTGGAGCTCCAGTCATTGAAAGCTCATGGAATATCAATAAAAACTTCCTCGACCAAATTAGTCGTGCAAACTCACCCTTCCTGTCACAGGTTCCTGTTCTCTTCTCAGGACTCCATTCCAAAATTCTATCCTCGGCCAAGCCAAATGGACCAACAAGCAATCCATAAGATGTATTCTGCTTAGGGATTTCCGATTCCTGACCCTCGATCTCAGCGGTTTCAACCTCCACTGTTGGTTTCTGCTTACCACGTGTCTTATTACGCAAACCATGTGCTGATCTCTTACTCTTACTCTTCCTCTTCCTCTTTGGAGTTTTTTGAGACGGAACAACATTTTCCTTCTTCACTAAAACCACATCTATATTCTTGAAAGTGGACTGAATTTTTTCATTTCCTGTCTGAATTGCCGAAGCATTGTCATTTGCAATTAGGTCCAGTCTGCGATTGTCTTCAGACTCGAAATTTCCATAATTTGGTTTGCTCCCATAGCCAACAAAACCTTCCTTCTTGTCCCCATGAGCCCATCTGGACTGCACATAGAATCCGGCATATGACCAAAGAGTGATTAACAACAACCAAAGCACTAACCGGTTGCTTCGAAACCACTGGAAACTACTCCCATTACTCCTTCCCTCTCTTCTAGGAGTCCGGGTAGAGTTCAATCTCCGGAAAGAAGGAGAACCCCTGGGGGTTGATCTTCCTGACAATGTGGGCTTCAAGCTGCCACTTGGCCTTAACGAAGGTAGCCTCGCTAAATTTAGAAGCAAATCCCCTCCGTTACTGCCTTCCTCCATTTAGTCACTTCAACCATAGGACAAAACAAAAAGATCATTTCTCATTGTTTGTAAAACATGCACTTGCGAAAATATGTTACAAACCCCTAGATAGAACTCTCCCCTAAAAACCGTCTTACAAAGGGAGGGTGCTCGAGAGGCTTATACACACTTAAATTATCCCTTATTTAACCGATGTGAGATAGGATCGTTACAAGATAGCCACTAAACTAGTAAAATGCAAAAGAATAGTTTACTCCGTGGTTACAGGGACAATAAGTTGTTGAATTAGTATTGCATACAACATTTTTTCCGTACACGTACCTCCATAGCTCACTGATGATGTTTAGGTTTCACAACAAACAAGAAAACGCCATTTTTTTTCACTTTTTTTAATAAAAGGGTAGAGGGTACGTAGCAGGTACCCAGCCTTAAACAGGACAAATATCAAAGAACCAAATTATGCTGTGTTTGGTTGCTAAGAAAGCCAGGGAAAAGAAACACGAGAATTCCCAGTTCCCGCTGATGCTTCAGAACTTAATTTCTCTATCCCCTCATGTTTTCTTGTCAACCAAACTGAAGTTTAACATTGGCCATTGACCAAGAACTGTTTTTCGATAGCTGAGCGTTCAAATCTGGAAGACCAGAGCTCCATAGTTTACAAATTAAAGGCTCATTAATGAACAAATTAGAGAAAAGATTTAAAAAGTCTAAGGATCTAAGCCCTGAACTTACTAGATTTATAGAAAGGATGGTGTGAGGAGCAATTAAGCTTGAGCAGAAGCTGCAGATTCTTCGAGGCTGAAAGTGCAAGAAAGTAATGCCGATCTCACAAGAATCGCTTGAAGCTGCTGCTTCATATCTGAGTTGGGTGTGAGAGAGAGAGAGAGAGAGAGAGAGAGAGAGAGTCGAAGAATGGGGGAGTACAGTATGAGAGTGAGAACGCCGAGAGGGTGTGGAGAGACAGGACCCAGCTCGGAGTCCCGGAGGGAGGGAGGGTTGTCTGAACTGTGAAGGTGGAGATAAATGATCGCACGTGCAACGAGGTCAACTCGTGTGAGCAGGGTTTGACATAGGTGGGTGAGAATGATGAGGAGTAATTATTCGGTAGTTAATGAGAAATATATCATATATGGCATTCTTTCTGCTGTATTTATATTTAAGAATATTGTTTATAATTAATATTTTATATAATATTAGATTAAATTAAACTAAAATGCATCTACTACTTTAAATACTCATCTCTTCATCTCATTACATTATCCTTCCATCTCAATATCTCATCCATCTACCTTTGCCTCTGACAACTGTTAGAGAGTTCCGACGATAATTCTAACAATCAACTACGACTTCTAATCACTAATTCTAACGACTTTCGATAACAACTAATTATATAGCATTGAAATAATAGATAATTTTATCTGTTTACATCTAGAAGTAAGCTAACATGGATAAATTTCACGATTCAAATATAATGAATTATAAAATTTATCTATTACGTGGATCGTTAGAAAAATTATAAAAAAAAGTTATAGGAAAGTCAAATGTCACTAAAAAATCGTCGAAATTCATCACCCAACGATCACTGAGAAAATGGTAGCAGAGAAGTCACTAGAAAAATAGTCGCCGACGATGGCCAAAAAAAGTCACAAGCGTTGGTAAAAAAAAAAATAATCAGTGGGACCGGAGTTAATAAATGATGATGGCATGATAAGAATTTGTACCAAATAATTAGAAGATTATGAGTAATAAGGGTAATTTTGTCCAAAAAATTATCAAGTATTAAATTAGATTAGAGGAATTTAAGACTTAAAACTTTTAAAACTATGGATATAAAAAGTTAAAGAAAAAATTAAATGGACTAAATGCACTAGAAAGATTAAGAATTGGACTTATAACTATTCAGCTTTATATTTAATGATGTAACAAAATATATTCTAAGTGGAACAAAACTAAAAAATTTAAGTTATTTGTTTTATCATTCTTGGTGTTTAGATCATAATTAAAAAAATTTAAATTAATTAAATATTATTAAATACCTAATTAAAACATACTTTTATTGAAAAATGAACGGTATCATCTATTCAACATTTATCTTTTCTAAAGACAAATGTGAGATACTCCAATAATATTCAATTTTTTATATTAATAATTTAGACACCACTAATAATAAAATAAAAATTTTCAATTATTAAAATGGAGTCTAAAAATGTGCACTACACCCATCCAGTAACTGTGCCTAATTCCTGCCTCATTTGTTTTGACGAACTAACCATTAAATTGGACTATTAATTCGAAGTATAATCTAATCTGATGTTTGTTTATATAAAAAAACTTCTGAACTAGTTATCCAAACGGACTAATTATCTCCAAAATGAGGGATAACTTAGTGAGGATGTATAGAATTAAGAAGGAATAGATTAATGATTGAATTTAAAGATTTTAAAAAA
>JAULJZ010000023.1:11886734-11898823 GCA_032270985.1 Heliamphora pulchella
CTGGTTTTGACCATTTTCAATCCTAAGAGGGGAGTTGAGAGATGGGTACAAACCTAACTTAAAACTTAGGACTAAGGAGTCGCTGCCGTCAAATCTAAAAGCTTGGCGTTAACTGCCACAAAAGTTCTATTTTTCTCATATAAGATATAACATTTTGCAAGAAAATACAAGAAGATGAGAGATGAGAGCTCAAGGTGGCCATCATCGCATTGCTCAGATTAATCAGAAAAATTTCGTGCTGGAAGTTAGGGATGCCGATTGAGACACCATACTCACTCTCAAAGAGATAGGAATAGGCCTACAAAAATCTATTGATCTCCGGGAAGGGGAACTGAGTTTGGCTTGTGATTGGCTCAAGGAAGCAATAAGGGTGTTGGTAAAGAAGGATGTGTCAGGAGTTTGAGGGGGCAAAGAGCAGGACTTGCATGTCCAAAGCCTGAAAAGAGGGAGTTATTTTAAGCGATGGAGAGAACTCAAAAGGGATGGAGGTTGGAGACGCAGCTGCATTCCAAAAGGCAAAGATTCGGTTGGGTGGGGAGATACAACAGAAGTGTTTAGAGAGTGTGCTAAAGGAGTTTGCCAGGTTGCCGTGGTGGCAGGAAAAGTACACCACAAAGTTTTTTGTTGGCTTAGAGGAGTCTAGGTCCTGCCTACATCATGTGCCATCATGGAAGAGTTTCTCTGAAGGTGTTTGGTAGGCTGGTTTGGAGCGTCGTGTCACAGGACAAGATTTTCACCTCACTTACGCTACATGTGGCTATCTCTAGAGCTCTCTTACTTTCCAAGTATCCAAGTACAACTCTTACACTAAAAAGCCTCCATAGAAGCACTTTGAAGTGCCCACCTCACAAATAAGGCTTTCTTCTCCTTTTATAGCCATCCACCTCCTTAACGGACGGCTAAGATCATCTTGATCTAAGACCTCTGAGTCATCATCAAGAATCTTTCGAGAAAATATCTACGCTACTCTATTCATCTCCATGTTTTAGAATTCTCCACATTAGACTAGGACATGGTATAGTGTTCTATCCTCTTATAGGAAGCTCTGGAACATTCCAGACTCTTCTAGGACACTCTGGACTCTTCAAAGTTCTTCCACATATCGGACCCTCTCGGGATGCTCTAAAACCTTTCGCGAGCCTCATCAACCTTGAGTTGTCCAACTCCAAGTTTCCAATGCCTCATTGATCTCTCAGCCCACGACAACGGGCTATACCGTTGCCAGAGAAAACTAGAGTTCAAGCGGGTGAATCATTGTTTGGAGGGAGGGGATGTTCAGTAGGTGTGGAGGTCCTAGAGCTGTAAAGGTGCTTCTTTTCTCTTCATCTTCCCTTCCAGGGAGGATGCTACTAGAGTTCTGCCTAGAAGAGAATGGGTTTACTTTGAGCTACAGTCTATCTCGACACATGTTCCTTCAATGGCTGGCCATAAACTAGAAATTGGTCCTAGACAGAATTGAAAATAGTCTTCTAAGTTAGCCTCTACATGGGATTTTGCGTGTTGAAGGAAGCGGACGATTGCCAAAAGACTGTTTGAGATAGCGGATGAAGCAACGTAGAAGAGAAACCATTATTGGTGTGCTAGGATTGTAATAAGTGGTAAGGGATCAGTTTCAATTGCAGTGAGGTCAATCTAGTTCAAGATTCAAGTTTGGAATGAGTCAGGTCTTAATCTGCCTTATCAACACCTGTGGCTGAAACTGTGGAGAAAGACCAACAGAAATGGGGAAGGTAGTACATGGTGGAGAGATGAGACATGCATTGAGGAGGAGATAGGGTAAGTCAGGAAATGGGAACATGTAGGGGCTGTTGAAGGCTAGGGGTACTTAATTAAGCACGCAATATCATCAGCTGGTGTTGCCCTTGCAAGTGGAAGGTGAGTTATATTCATGGTTGCTAAAACGTGTATGTTGCCAGGGAATTACATGTGTTGGTCATTGCATTGTTCTGGGTGGATAGATTTATTTTATCAAAATGTGGCTGGGGTCATGTTTGGATGGTGGGGAGGAAGGGTGGGAAATGAAGGCTGAATGTTTGTTGGCTTCACTGTTTTTATGAGGCTTTTATGGAGGGAGTGCAATAGGAATTTCCAATGTTTTGATGAGTACGAGACTCTGTATGGGTTCAAAAGTTGAGATATTTTCTTTACCATTTTTGTATAATTGAAAGGGAATGTTAAACCTGACCTCAATTATATTGGAGACTTGTGCTTGAAAGAAACTGTAGGCCTTTTTCTTTTGAGTATGTAGGCTTCTTTTGTTGATATAGGTTATCGTGGTTTAAGTTTTTGTCCATGGGTAGAGCATCCCCTTTCGACGACTATTAATATAACTTGCCTTACTGATCAAAAGAAAATGAGCAAATTAAATAGCAGTAGTGGAACTTCCAAAAGAAGGGCAACTCTTAGATGTAAGCAAATCCTCACATCAACACACCAGAGAATATCTACTACATCCAAAGAAGGATCACTCACTTGTGGGTAAAGATCACACGTCCCCAACTCTTTCACTGCCAACGGTAATCTTTCTCCATCAGTAAGCTGAGAAGAAAAGAGAACAATGAATTTCAATATCACCTTAAACCGAAACCATTTTAGTTTTATGGAACTAGAAAAGATAAGAACACAATTGAAACAAACCTCATAATCTGGTCCAACACTCTTAATGTTAACGGTCTGAATTTCATTATGTTTGGCCCATATGATCTTTCCACTATTATCCATACTTGCTACAGGTTCTTCTCGGCCAATTTTTACCATAATCGTTCCTTCATCATAACCAATTACAACCCTGTCCATAGAGTACAACAGCCGTGGAAAACAAAGTTGCGGTCAGAGATGTATTAAACAGCTCAAGGATGCATGCAGCAAATTTAAAGAGTATGTTGAACTTTATTTCTTATTTGTTTCCTTAAGACTATAATATTCTGTTCGAGAAAAGCAATGAATCGATCATCCACAACTTCAACCTTTAAATCTTGTTTGGAAAAGTAGGAAAGAAAGAGAAAAGATAGTTTTTTCTCTCCTATCTTGTTTAGTTAACCTAAATAAAAGAAAAGAAAAGAAAATGTTTAATATTATTTACCAATTTCACCTTATAATTAGTGTGATTTGAAATTGTTTTTAAAGGCTTATGTCGATATTGTAAAGTTTAAATGTCTTTTCACTCGAAATCTCTCTATTTTGGAGAGATTCAAAAAGTGCTCATTAATAGAAAACTCTCTTTCTCTCTCCATTTCTCTCATATTTAGTAATCCCAAACGAGTAGTTGGAAATGAGAGATTTGAATTCCTTTTCTCTTCTCCCCAAATCAGCCAATCCAAACAAACTGCTAATTATTGGCTAATCTTACTATTTAAGCATGACTTCTAACCCTTGCACGAATTAATTTGTTGACAAGTATCCCCTGCATGCCTTATACATCCCCTGTAATGAGAACATCTCCCCAGATCATCCACAACTCCGCCCCCTCACCCCCACCCACACACCCCAAAAAATAAATAAATTACTCTCACCGGCGTGAACCTTTCATACATCCAAAAGCCCAAACTCTTTCCAGACCATAATTCAGTGTGTTCTCAAGGCTGCAAAACAATCACAGAAGTGAACAGATTTTAGAAAGATCAGCATAAACTCCAAAAACTCAATTTATTATACCAACATTTAAAACATAAAAACCAAAAACCAATGTGTCGAACAAAACTAAGGGATCGAAAAATATAAAGCAAATGTAGACACACACATCAAACATCCATATTGCCTAAATCTCTGGAGTATTCATACTTTTTACTACCAAAATTCAACCCAATTGAAGACTGTTTTGCACAAACCTCAACTTCAAAAATAATTTACAAAGGATTGCACCTTTGACTAACTTGCTACCTAGATAACAATTCAAAATTCCAATGGAATTTTGAACCTTGATCATGACCCAGCTAGATTTAGCAAGTGAAGTTGGTGGCATCACTACAAGGCCCTTTAACTCGTGAACTCCATGAAAACAATGCTTTTGTTTCCCATGATACATTCTATTCCATCTAAATTCCAGCAACCATCGAGGTACTGCAAAAGTTCAGGGAAGGTGAGGAGTAGTGGAGGCCCTTAACATTAGATGTAGAAAGTATTAACGAGGAACATCTGAACAGAATGATACGAAGAGTTGCGATAGTGCACAAGTAACACATCCTGAAGCACACCTTATTGATGTTTATTTAACCTATTCTATACATACACACAAACAATAAAACAGAGGCTTGGAAAAGGGGGAGTTGAGGGTAGAAAAGATCCAGAAAATGCTTTCACCATTACATTTCAGAACTATAGATACCATGGAATCAATTTTTATATTGAATTTTACTTATCCAAAAAAAATGTTGAAGCTCAATTTCAAAATTACATGCACCAAGTCAAAGTCAACTGACCATCGCTTGAGAAACCAACAGTTTTAAAAGTTTCCATCACCAAAGTGACTTCCTATGAGGGTATTAAGATTTCTTTCAAAAAAATGTAATATCATTCCAAAGCAAAGATACCACTCTGTAAAATAATTACCTAATGTGCCATAAAACAAATTACTGTCATGTACAAGAGCAATAAAAAAGTATGGTTGGGGCAAGTCTAGGTCGTGAAATATTAGTATTGAGATAGTTTGACCACAAAACTTACCGATAAGTGGTAGCATGCCATAAACGAACTGTACCATCCTCTGAACCGGTAATTATAATGGGAAGTTCAGGGTGAAAGCATACAGCTGAAACATTGTGGGTGTGGCCTTCTAGTGTCTGGACACAACTTTTGGTTTGATAATCCCATACCTGTTTCATAGGATAGAGCCACAAATATTTTCCCATTACACATGTACGCAAACCCAAGAAGGAAGTGGACAAAGGAAAACAGTAGGCAAACCTTTGCAGTATGATCATCAGAACCAGTGATCAGATAAGGCTTATCGCCACCTGTGAAGTAATCAACACAATTTACCCCTTTCAAATGGGCATCCAATGTAAAATTTGGGTCGGGGGAACCAAGATTCCAAATCTGGAAAGAGGATAGAAAAAAGGGAAAAAAATAGCCAATGTGTGACTGTCACTTATACCAAATTATTTTGTTTTTAAAAAGAAATGAAGTCAGAAAGTTATCAATAGACAATCGATTCATACCTTTATAGTGCGATCAAGAGATGCACTAGCAAATGTGTTGGTGTCTTTTGGATTGAATGTCACTTGCATAACATAATGGGAATGACCCTCAAAAATTTGAGTACACACCCAACCCTTATCCCAATCCCAGAGCTTTATAAGCATGTCATCAGATGATGACAGCACACATGGAAGGGTGGGATGAACAGCTACACACCTAATATAATCTGTGTGTGCCTCAAATATTTTGACCTTATCCATTGTATTGTAGTTGTATACCCGAATAAACATGTCATCGGCACCAGCAACAACCCATTGTTTGCGGGCAATGAACTTTGCTGATCTCACTACAAACCCATGAAGTAGATGTCAGGGCACAACAAGCCCCACCTAAAAACAAACAGATAATGCAAATATGCCCGCAGATCAAAAAACAGATAATATATAACTTTAATCATGTACCTGGTAACTCAGTCACCTCAAAAGACTTCATATTGGTCTATGACAATACAAAAATACATTTAAGTTAGGATAAAATACTCATGATCGCTTTATGGTTTCTTCAAAACAGCACTAACATACCAATTACTCTAAATATTTGCTAGAAGGAAGATATATAAGGTAGTTTAGAATAGGCTCACATAAAAACAGAAAATCACTGACAAATTGATTAGGAGGCCACAGTAACACTCAGGGCCATCAAAACCATTGAATATGTGAAAATAACTTTTACTTAAGGTAAAGAATAGTTATGTCAGCATATAAGTCGTGAAGTCGAACTATGCTGAAATCCAACTTTCTCAAGCGTTTGTAATCTAAAAATCTTCATCAACATTGGCTTCATATCACCAAATGTGATGTGAATTATTGAAACATGCCAAAAATCTCTCACACAATGCAAAGATGTTACCATAGTCATCAGAATCCATTGCTTCAACAAATTTTGAACCCCTTATTTACCACCTTTTTTCCTTATACAACTTAGTCTATTTATTGTGAAAATAAAGAATAAATGTGCATATTGCTCATTTGGTGATTAAAAGATTTAATAAGAACCAACTAGATCAGATAAGCTCTTAAACCCCTTTTCTTATTTATAGGATGCGTAAGATGAAAATATCCTTTCCAACATATTATTGATTGTCATTTTGGTGAAACAAACATCATTTAATATAAGATATGGCTGTTGTACTCAACAACTCAGCATCTCTTCTAAACTCTTTTTTTTTAGCAATGAGCATACAAGATATTTATTTTATATATATATATATATATCCTCTTTTTTATTTTATTTTTCTCTTTTTGAGATTTCTTAGTCCATTTTTTTAAATTCCAAAAAATAATATGCTTTTAAGGAATCTTATGATTGGTTGGGTTTTAGCCAAAACTTGGTGTGATGAGTGTAAATGTCCTTCTAATTAGATTACAAAATCGTATTCTTATTGTATAATATGTATCAATATCAATTAAACTTATTTTATTTCATACATACAAAGTTTTTAAACACCATCTTCGGAGTTTATACTGAATCTTACGATTCTCTACTCGATTCGATCCACGATTCGACCTATGGATGTTACAAAACTCACTCGGCCATTTTCTTTATGGGAATACTTAAATTGATTTGCAATGGTTCTTTATTTCAATCAAGAGGTCTATCAAGCCTTTGAACATAGGTCTGTGCTTGAACAGAGAAGGTTCATAATTCTGTCCCTAGAGACATGAGGTATCTACCTATCAAATAAGCACAAAGGCCTTTCACTCTCGCTTCATCCCAAATGTGTAACTCTACCATTTGGGATGAAAAGAATAGAATGAACAGAATATTCCAAAATTGAAAAAGGAAAAAAGTAACACAGAGGCCTTTCACTCTCAGCTTCATCCCAAACTTTGTTCACGTGTTTGCATTGGCAAAAAGAATAAAATAAATGAATACATACTATTTTAAATTTATCTAATTTCATTGATTTGAAAATTTGAAGTTTTTTGACTTCTTATATGATGGATCATGGATTTTTATTTCTCCAATTCCAACATATGCATGTATCTACAGATTCCCATAACTAATACAATATCCCAACCAATAATATAATATTGACATAAAGATCATGCCGAAACTTCTATATCTCTCACCATAGAATATGCATCTAACTATAACACATATATTCATCACTCAAAACAAATTTTTGTAAAGTTTTCATAGTTATAATCGGGGGCGAGGGCCACCGGCAGGAGAGTGAGGGCACATAAAAGAGTCTAAGGTTAGGAGCGTTTATATATTTTATGAAATACTATTTTACTTAATTGTAATATATGTTGAAACATGAATAAATATTAAAGATTAATGTCAAATACAAATTATTTTTTGTATATATAAATAAATGTTATGTAAATATAAAATACTAAAATACATTTGAGTTTATTCTATTCTATAAACTTATTAATTCCATAGATTTCCTTATATTTCTTAATTTTTCTTTTGTTTTTTTTAAGATTTATATACTTGAGAGGTTTTATCCCAGTTGAAAGCAAGATTTATTTTAAAACGTAGGAACGAGATTAGGAATCAAATTCATCACCCTAATAGGAGAATTTATAATATCACATCAATATCTAGCTGTATAAGGACACTTCATTATGTATTCTAAAAATTATAATTGAATTTTCACGAATCATGATTCGATTTGATTCACAATTAAAAATGATAATTTCAATTCATAGTTTGATTCGATTTAACAACTATGCTTAGGTCTGTCTTGGAAACTATTTTTTTCAATTCTGCTTCTTCGGGGCTTTTTTGTCTTTAGTTGATATTTTTTAAAATTCTATTAAAAATTTACCTCTTTAAGTTCCTCTAGACTAGAAAAACAACAAAACAAATCGCAAGTGATATTGATTAACACCAAAATATCTTCTGATATTTCTTACAAGGGAAATACATAAAATGGGGTCTTGTAAGAAACACCTATGGCAATGCCCAAGAGTAGTTTGGTCATTGGTGCTGCAGAAGCACAAGATATTTCCAATAGCGCTCAAACCATCTTAATGAGAGTTGGGTAGATTTCTAGGTGACAATATTTTCAACTTCCATGGGAGGGTTGGACAACAAAGGACGAGCATCGTTTAGGAAGATTGTGATCAGAGGATCGTATTGCATACTAACCATACTAAATTACACTGGAACCCATACAAAAGAACATGAAATTCAGAATTAGTGATTTGATATCTTATATTAGCAATATCTACAAAACCATTTCCAAGTTCATTGAAACATAAAAAGCAAGAATTGGGATAACCCCCCTTGCACTTATATCACTATTGGAGCACTACTTTCCCCCCTTTATTATTCAACATTTTCCCCCATAGCTGAACAAGACTTCCAACATAATTATGCAAATTAATTTGCAAGGCGCAGCATGATATAAGCTAGTTGTTACTGAAAAGCTAAGGAATAGACAGTTGGATAAAAAGAATTCAGAAGACTATGCTATGCATCTGTCAAGTGTGAACTCTGAACAGGGTTTCCAAGTCGGTGTTACCTTGACTGCAAAGCAAACAAGGGTAGCCTTCTAAATCCTTTTTCATGCAGTAAATTATCCCAATATCCAATAACTAAAATGTTTAGGATAAATTGTTCTTTAATCTTCACATTTTTATTCATGTCGTTGATGATTCCCAATCCACAATAATAAACACCACCATTCCTCTTCAGTTTTCCTTAGATAATATCTTACTGATTACAAATGTATTTTTTCCACTGCTTCGAATCTATTTTGTTTTCATACTCTGCAAGTAGTGTGTATGGTATGAAGATCCTATGTGAGAGAATACAGCAAAACTATACCTCAGATATCTTAATAGAAATAGATAAACTAATCGTGGTTTACAATAAGCCTGAGGCATAAACACAGCATACGGTTTCAAGCCTATTTAATAAACAATGTTAAAGGACAACAGATCAACCAAATGACCTTATTTTAATTTATTTATTTATAATCTGTAGAACTATCTTCCTTAACTATAACGGAAGCAGAATGAGATTTGACCATCAATCATGTATGAATTGTATAAATGACCTCATTTTCACCAGAGAATATAATCAATCCTAAGAAAATTCCTATCAGTAATATTAAGATTTACTATCAGTAATATTAAGATTTATTGTCACGCTGTAGAAAGAATAGGAACTGAATAAAAAGAAAATATTTGCATTCACCCATCTCCATAACAGACTATAATAAGAAGAAATTGGGAAGCATAAAACAGAAAATAAAAAACGCATAGATTAAGTTGGATGGCCACAAACGCTTCCTTGCTAGCATAAATTGATAGCATAGTTATTGCTACCTGAGACTGGTAGTTCCATATGCAAACAGTCCCAGAATACAAACTTGCCAGAATCCTGCATGATAAAAGCACAAGGAAATAGAAAAAAAAAAAGTTAAAAAAATGTTTCACAAAGATAATGTCCGGGTTGACAAATTTCATGTTTATTCAGAAATGGAACTTTAACAAAGTTAATGCTACTTACTGCAAAGAAAAAGGTATTTGCTTGAGATACAAGAACGTGAGATACATATTTTGTTTCTTGGCAAATTACAAAGAGGGAACAAATAGGTACATTATCACTAAAATTGCAAAATGAGGTCGATTAAGCAAACAAAGATTGAATTACCATGGCTCTGTTGGATGCAGATCCACAGACTTTACTCTTTCTGACCTTTGAGCAAGTTTTCTCTGATCAAGTAATAATTGTCAACATAAAATTTCAAAAATTATACATAAGAAGAACGAATATCTAATCCACACTTGATTTGAAAATTGATGCAGAGTAAAAAATGAATATTCGTACCTTTATTTCCAGTCTGAGAGGCTGCGGCATACCAATCGCCAAATCAAAAGCAACACACAAGTCAGTTAGTTCTCATTCTACGCTAGATCTCGAAAATTGAAAGCTCCAACTAGCTCCGAGACTATCATGCAGATATATAAACTGAAAACCGTTAAATTGCAGTGCGATTGTGCAAAATTCACGCACGTGAACGAGTGCTGAGATATTCTGATCGAATCGCACCAGATTCACGATAGATCTAACACATATCGCAATGTGAGAGGACTTGAATAACAAAGAACAAGAGACGACTCACCATTTTTGCATATGAAGACGAGTCTCGGTTTGGAATAGAAGAGTGGTGATTGGTGAACCCTAGAGATCCAGAGAGATCGCAGTGAACAAATCGACGGGCTGAGCTACGCGACGATCCTCGTTGGCGTTGCTCTCCACCGAAGTGAGAGAAAGGGAGGGCGCGAGATCGAGTGGGAGAGAATTTTCAAGAGAGAGAAGTGTTTTTTAAGTCTCTTGTAACAGCGCAAACTCCGTAAATGAAGGGTTTGAAAGATACAAGAAAATACGAGTGTAAGGCCTCCTTTACCAATTTTAGCTTTAAATCACTTTTAAGTGAAAAAAAGATAAAAAATTCGTTTTTGTAAGAGTATGAGATGGTTTTTAAGTTAGAAGGCTAAAGTGATTTTCGGTTCAAATGACACAAAAACATTATTTAAAGTTATTATGATTTTTAAGATTTATTTTTAAATAATTTTATATTCCATATACGTTTTGTTTGATACATTTTGATAATTATATTTTAAAATATAATTTTTATAAAAAATAGATGTGTATAATAAAAGTTATAATATTTTTAAAAAATATAAAAAAAATTGTGTAAAAAGCAAAAAAACTTAAAAGTTTTTGGCCCTGTTTGGGCTAAATGCCACTATTTTGCTTATTTTTGTCTTTTTTCAATTTTTGACTAAATTTTTTTATTTTTTCAAATTGTTTCGATGAGATAAACTTAAAAAGCAAAAAAAATTTGATCAAAAAATTAAAAACATCCTCTAAAGATGAAACTAAGTAACATAAAATTTTGCATATCAGCTTATTTTTATCTTTTCTATTTTTTTTTTATTTTGATTAAAAATTTTATTTTTCTAACTCGTTTCAACGAAAGCGTCTAAAAAGTATAATAGTTTGACTAAATGATGAAAAAAATTCACTAAAAATAAAAAAATTACAATGTTAAATAAGTAAATAAGCAATATTATCATTCAGGTTTGAGTTATAAAACTATGATTTCTTGCTTTTGGAGCTTTTAAGCAAAAATACAAAAAATCAATTAAGCTAACTTAAAAGCAGGTTTGCAAATGAAGCCCGAGTTAAGAAAAAAATCAGACTTTTTAAAAGGTACACTTTCTAGCACGGTACTAAAATAAATATTTAGGCATTTGTCTCCTTTGGGATAATATTTGATAAATTTTTTAAAAAAAATTATTTTTTTAAATTATCTGGATAAAATAGATAAAAAATAGTTAAAAAATTTGATCAAAAATTAATAAAAATTCACTAAATCTAAAAATAAGCAACATAAAGTCAGCCTTGTTAACTTATTCTGACTTTTTAAAAAATTTTGCATATTTTTTTTATTTTTTTAATTTATCTCGAAAAGAAAAGTCCAAAAAGAATACTAATTTAACCAAACAATAAGAAAAATTTATTAAATACAAAAATAAATAAATTAAATTAAACAAATAAACTAATTTTCCAAGTAGCATAATTGTGTATAAATATTTTAACTTTTTATTAACTACAACTACTAAAAGAATATATGCGTTTAGCATTTCTCCTATAAAAAAATGTCCATTATGTGAGAAGATTTTAACTGTTGATAGGGTACTATGCTGTACACACCAGCTGTTAGCCTCAACCAATGGGAGCTTGCCAGCTGCCATTTAAAAAAAAAACACAAAAACTGAAGCAGCGCAAAACTAAAGCAGCGCTGGAGGACCCCTTCCCTGACTCCCACCCTCACCGTCGCCACCTGCGGTGGCCGCCAATGCCGCCGCCATTGATTTTCATCGTCGTCGTCACTGCCGGCAAACCTCCAGCTCTGCTATCCC
>JAULJZ010000023.1:11898923-11916949 GCA_032270985.1 Heliamphora pulchella
TTTGATACTTACTTTTTTACAAAAAAGCCAAAAAATCACTAAAAAAAGTTAGTCCAAACACAAGATTGGTTAACTTCCCTTTTGGATGGAATTTGTTGAGCACAAGTGCTGTGCTTCTTGCCTTGGATCATCACAGCCTTCATGCATACCATTGGAAATGAGTGAATTACTGAGGTTCTTCCTATATGCAAGCCTGCAAATTGGTTTCAGAAGTTAAAGGTGTGGACCTAAGTAGTTTATACATGCACATGTTTAAGACATGTATTTAGATTGTTAAAGATATGTCAACCACTTTTGTTTGGATGTTATGTATTTACTTTGAAATAACTTTTGGAAAATATTTATGATTATTTTGTCTGAATGGATATTGGGCCATTTTTATTATTTGTACGCATAGGTCATAGTTTATTTTGTCAAGTGAAAATGATTTGCACTAGTTTGTAATTTTTGTTAATGCAATGAAAAATAAGTATTAATTATCATTTTAAATATAAAAAGAAAAATTTCTAGATTTATATGTATACAGGTCACTGGTGTATTTTGTAGAGTAACAATAATTGTATTAATTTGTGATTATTTTTTATGCATTAATGAATGAATATTAATTTTGAAAAAAGTTCTAGATCACAAATTAAAATTAGATCACAAATTAATATTAATATGCGATCACAAATTAAAAAGTTCTAGATCTAGATCACAAAACATTTTTTTAAAATTAAAAATTAATGAATATTAATTTTGAAAAAATAAAGTTCTAGATCTATTTTTAAAAAAAAGTAGTTTTGGCGACCAAACATTTTGGTCGGAAAAGCTTTAAAAAATTTTGAACCTTTCGCTGACCAACACTTTTGGTTGTCAAAAGTCAATTGCACACGCATGTGTTCAAGTGCCAAGTGCGCCACTAAAATACCAACAATTCGTCATTTGCTCGTGCTATGCGTGCATGTGCGCTCCATTGCGTCCATTCTCTTTTTTTCCTTTCTAAATTGAATTACTCATGCCTCACCCCTTAACCTGAAATGCGGAGATTTAAATACCTTTGACCGTTGCAGTTTCAACCAAATATTTTTCAACACCAGGGACCACAACCAATGAGATGGTAATGACCTAGCATTTAGGTTCTGCACCAAGAAATTCTTAAATCCTTTCTAAATTTTTTTAAGTAGAGGATTTTGTTTATCTTTCTTTTAGTAATGTTACATATAATGCTTAAAGCATTGTATGAATCACCACATTTCTCGTGTAAACATAGTCTTAACATTACGATTTTATTGCATTTTTTTTAAACTTTCGTGCATAGCATAGTCTTACTTTTATGATACCACACAAATGTAGTAATTTATGTAATGATTTAAGCATTGTGCATGGTATTATTTTTTTTTTAAGTATAGCGTAGAAGATGTTTGATTTATTGTTTTTACAACTCCGACAAAGTAGTCAGCTGTTTTTTTTGTTTTTTTTTAAAACTATTTACTGTATAAAAGTGATGAGTCCTCTTAATGGCAAGCCAAAAAATAAAGTAATGCCTTGCAATATATAATGTTAGCAAATCTGATATACCAAGGCATAATAGGCCTGATATAAGAGATTTTGTTTCGATTTTAATTGGGATCTTCGTAAGTGGACAATAAAATTAATCCTTCAGAAATTAATCAAAGTGCGCATAAACTGACATAATCACTCTGAGATATAATAAATAAATAAAAAAGAGAGAGATTTCTTATGTTGTTGCATTAAGGTAATATTGCAACTTATTTCCTCATTTAATAACTTTTTTTTTCATTTAATAATTATTTACAAGCTGGCTATGCTTTTGTTACTTAATTCAAGTGGAGGGCCAGAAGTTGTTTTGATTCACCTAAAAGACAACCATGCAATGTAAACAAAAATGTTATTATTAATTCATAACAAACACAGTTATTCTGACCTAATTTTATAAAATTACTTCATTTAATGACTCAATATAATTCATGCTGGGTATCAAATAATCAATAAATTCAATGTATATAAAATAAAACAAATTAACCTTCTATTTAGGGACAGAAAAGTAAAGGACAAATCATATTTTGCTTCCGCCTCATCATCATTCCTTAATTAAAATGAAAAATAAGAAATTTCAGTAATTGTCACTTTTGCTCTTGACCGTGTTTTTTTGTGCAATTAGGATCTATTTGGCCAAAAATTAAAATATGAGCCTCGTTTTATAACCTAACTTAAAAATAAATTTTTTTACTTTTTTTAATTTTAAAAAAAATAAGCAAAAAATTAATTTCCTTAGAAATTGTCTTCAATAAAAAAAATATGATCTGATTACTATTTTAAAAGTAATTATTCGGTACTCTCAAAGTATTGTGATAAATTCACATGGTACTCGCAACCAACATGGTAACGACAAACCAATTATCTTAATGGTTGTCAATCTCCAATTAAACTATTTTTTTACATGAATAACCTTCTTGATTAAATTTTTTGCATCAATAATCCTTCTATTTAATTTTTTATATTAATAATTAATAATTTTTAATAACTTTTACAACTATTTAAATTATCGAAATCAACCCACTTTGCCTGTATCCATCCTCTATTTTTAGAGCTGCAAACCAACTTAGGAATCGGTCCTTGGCGACCGCACACAGCCAGGATCTCCCATTAGCTGCAATGATCCAAAGTTACCAGAATTTCTTTAACTTGATCGAATAAGATTCAGAGAAAAACTCAAGAAATGTCCAGAGGGAAGGAGAGGATATGACAGAATTCTACAGAGAGTGAGGCAGTGCGATGAGGAAGAGAATGATGGATGAAACGAGGCGGGCCAAGACAACCCAGATGGTAAGTTGTGGAGGCTGGAGGCTGGAGGCTGGAGGCTGGAGGCGGAGGAAAGGGGTTTCCACTCCCAACTGGTGGCAGTGGAGTGTATGATCGGTGGTGCCAGGTGGCGTTGAGGGGTGGTGCAAAATTCAGAAGAACTCAGGGCAATGTCAACTTAGCTTCGACACACAGCTCTTCATCGCAGGGAATGGCACCTCATCCACTCTCCTCTCTCAAACATCTCTTTCCAAGAATCTTTCGTATCTGCTTATTTCAACTTGTCCCATCTTCATCCTCCAATCCAACAGCTTGATAATTGCTTCAGAACTTCTGGTGGTTGCAGACCATCAATCTGAGAAATGGCTGAGACGACTCTGATAACTACCGGATTTCGAGTAAAAGAACCACCTCAACAGCACCTAGCAAAGAATGCAGTATTTCCCAAAAGCAAAATTCAGGAACAGGGGGGTAAATAAAGATGACACTTATCCTTAAATAGGGGTTGAAACCCAAAACCAGTCCTCATAACAAAACGATGACGCTTAAAAGAAACCTGTAAAAGTACATACAGATATCTTTTCCCACAAAAAAATCAAAAAAAAATGGAGAATAGAAGATGAAAGCAATTTTGATGGTTTCTCTTACAATCCCATTTGGAAAACTGGATTCTGGATATGTAATCCAAATAATGATACCGTTTGGCAAACCATCGAACCAGTAAGATGGCTTTACAGGTCTAAATAATCTCACCAGTAGGCACCCCAGGCAGCCTCAACCATTGGCTCCCCATCAAAGAGTTTTAGGCTTGGCATTAAAATCAAACCCACCAAATTTTTCCCTGCACTGGACGCTGGAAAACAAAAAGGTTTACTAATTCGTTCGAGTCTCTGACTTTTCGGTTTCCATAGGCTCTGCAGCAGCTGGTGGCACATCACTATTGGCAGCCCCAGGGTTCTCAGTAGGGCTAGTGTTGGCATTGGTATTTTCACCACCCTGAGGCTGTGGCTCACTTCCGCGAGGAGGTGAGGGTGGGGGTGCTTCAGGTGTGGCTGGCTTGGCCGGCTTAGGTTTCATCATTAGTGGCCTGCAAAACCTGTTAGAACAAATTCTACAAGTCAAAATTACGACAGAATACTGGAAAGCTTTAAAAACCCCATACCAATAGGGCCAGTTTAGTTGTCTGGAAATAAATTGACCAATATAAAATAACGGTAGTTATAGAGAGAGATGAAAATTAATGGATATAGATCTAAATATACAATACTTGGTTATATATATACATATATATATATAATGCTTGTTTTTTATTTTTACGAAGACTAGTGAATATTGATATGGATCAAAATGATTAAAATGGAAATTTTCCATTTATATCCGGATAAAAAGACACTTGGTTATATAATCACCGGCAAATGGACTTCTGAACCAGTGGGGTTACGAAATACCCTCTACCCCCGGGTATTACAAATCCAGTCATTTGAGGTTACATCGGATATCATATCCAAACTATGTTGCCTTTGCCAAAAACCTCCTATATGGATCCCAACAGGTATTATATCCATTTCCAACAACCAAAATCCCCAAACAGCACCTTAATGTCCCTTTGCCAAACACCTCCTATATGGATTCCAACAGATATTATATCCATTTCCAACAACCAAAATCCCCAAACAGCACCTTAATGTCAAAGTGAGTGCACACAAAAGCTTTTCAAAGAGAAAAAACAAGGAGATATTAGTGTAGCAAAAAAATGTCATCTAGCTTTGCTATCAACTGCCACACAAGACATGGGCACAGCCACAGTTAACTTGAAAGACTTGAGAAGACAAAACAAGAAGAAAATAAAATATCGGCAAATATTCAAATCATTTACAGCAGATACGAGAAAGAACCTGTCAAGGGCTTCGGCCTTCCTTCTAACATCAGCTGACAAGAGAGCCGGAGTAACATATTTGGGAAGCGAATCCTGTTGCTGCTTTTTCTCCCTCAACCAAGCTTCCGCTTCCACACATTCATTCAAAACCTACCAAAAAAGTCCCAAAAACGAAATTAAAAATTAGTCATAATCAATTTGTGACTGCATCTGAGAGAGAGAGAGAGAGAGAGAGAGAGAGAGAGAGAGAGCCCATTGCACAGTGCACACCTTCTGCTTCTCCACCAAGTCGATGTGATCAAATTTAGGATCACTCGACATTGCAGCTTCTCTGTAACTATTAATACAGTATACAAGTTGATCAACAAAAGATCCCCTCTCAGTGTACTCCTTGTAGCGCTCTTCAATGGGATCTCCTTGCTGCATATTTTGAAAACCCCTGTCAGGCATTAAAAAATAGTAATTGAAGTAGAGAACCAACAAACACAACAAAAAAAAAAGCAACCTTCTTGAGCTCCTCAAGCTTGGCAATGTAAACGCCCTTGGTTTCATCCTCCCCATCTTCATACAACCAATCTTCCACTTCCTGAAGTTTAGCAGTGAACTCTTCTCTTTCTGAATCGGTAACAAACCCATGGTATTTGTCGTGAAGCTGGAGAACACAGAGACTGCTGAGTTAAAAATATCCCAAACAACTTCTCATATGATCTCTTTTATTGTTTATGGCATGTCATTATAATACCTTGTTTCTCATGTCATAAACATAAGCCTCAACAGCATTCTTTTTATCTTTTGTTTCTTCCATAACACGATCCTGCAAGGCCATTTCAAACTCCTTTTCCACTGCTTTTTGCACATCAACAGGAGCCAATCCTCCATAAACAAACTCCGAAACAGGGACGTTAAATTTCTTCACCTTTTTCTTGGGAACCTCAACCTACCCAACAAAAAGTAATAATTTCAAATAAAAGAAAAATTATGGTTTACTTGCATGGCCACTTGTTTTAAGAACTACTTCCACAAAACACAAATAAATCATTCTTCAAAAATTGTAATCTGAGTTGAGCCAGCCTGGAAGAGACCACAGAGCCATAAATTAACCAAATAAAGCAGGCATGCATCATAGAAAATTTTTGTACTCCATAAACCTCATTGTGAAACAAATATATGAGTTACATCTGTCGCCAAAAAACACAAAGAAAGAATGAAAAAGAAAAAGGACTTTAAGCGCCAGGACTCGGATCATCTCCCTTTCAAGGTTGGAATGGACACCTCCATCGCAACAACTCTAAACTTATAACATCCTTAAAGTAGGAACTAATGTACCACATAGGCCAATTCAGGTCTGTAGCAATACTAGGTAGTTTTGTAGGAAAATTATTTCCTTAACAGGGCACGGGATCTTAATCCTACCATCCAAAGGCAAAGGTCTCTCTCTTTCCCTCTTTCCCACACAACATAAAGCTAGAAACTTGACAAATTAAGATGATTTGGATTTCTAACAGCAAATTCGAGGAGATAATTTACTGGGATTAATAGTTTCTTCTTCCTTCCCTGGGGTAGATTTCATAGTGGGTCTTTGACACATAATTTAAAACTGAACAAAGTAATTGTCTGTGAAATTATGGTACATGACATATGGAGGAAAAAAATCAAATAGAGAGAGAGAGAGAGAGAGAGAGAGAGAGAGAGAGAGATTTGGGGTTCCTGAATAAAAGAACCTAATTTATTGGAAGGGAAAAATTGCAAAAAAGGTGGCCTACAGAAAACCAAACGACATTCGGTTCTTAATTGCTTGAGAACAACATTTTCATAAATGACAAAAAAGGCACAGGATAGGAGGTTTGACATCCCATGTCTAGCTGGCCTTATCTGGTCCTTTCATTTTTAGTTCAACTAATTATGTTGATATGGATCCATGAAATGGAGAGCATCTTGAAAGCTAGACAATATTTTTGGGAGCATAGAAGACAGCTAGCTTCGCAATCGACCACCAATAGATCACTACCTATCTAATTTGAAATCAATTTTCAAAGAAAATCTTAACAGGTTTATCCCCAACAACAATAATATATATACTGTCCTTTTCTATTCATAACAGCAATTGACCGCCACAATCATATTAAGAATGATACAGAATCACAGTTTAAACTTTACAGTGCCTTCCAGATTGTTATATGCATGTTCTCCAACTTATTATTAAAAAATAAATTGCTAATGTGATTCCAAAGCTAATATGTAACCATAGCTCACCCATTCAATTGCCAATGCTTACATGGATATTGATGGTTCCCACTACCAAAAGCAGTAATTCAAAGCTAACAGGAGGTGAGACATCTAGGTTATGGATCAAGATAGCTCACCCATTCAATTGCCAATGCTTACATGGATACTGATGGTTCCAACTACCAAAAGCAGTAACTCAAAAAGCTAGCAGGAGGTGAGACATCTAGGTAATGGATCAAGATTTGTGTGTGAGTTTAACTAAAATCTATGGTGGCAGAAGAATATCTAGGTCTACTTCAAGCACGAAATTTACTATGGGGGCATCTTTTCATGGCCGTGAAACACAATTTAGATGGATGACCGCATTTCTCCAGCATCTATGCAATCTTTCTGAGCCAGGAGTTTAGAACTCACAGCTGAACACAACCCCAAACCTAAAAACCAAGCTGATCACTGAAGGTCAAACTGAAGGCCAGGCAAGTTTTATATTCTGGACACAAGTACAATCATCAATTTTTGAAGGTGCGAGTCCCTGACAGATAGTCACCTCAGATATTTTGTTTAGCAAAGTAAAAGCATTTTCATTTTGCAGTCAAGAAGTTTCAGGCCCCAATTGGGAACTAGCTTAAAAATTAGCTTTTTTGTTTTTTTGCGTTTTTAGCCAAAAAGCTAAAATGATTTCAAAGTAGGTTGTTTAGTAACTTAGCTTAAAGTTGGTTGTTTTGTTAAAAAACTTGCTTTTTTGCTTTTTGTTCAAAGTGGACAATTTTACCTTTCTATATATTTGATATTAACAATTATGCGTTGTTGATAGTAGTAATAAATAAGTTATGAATAAAGAGTATTATTGTATTTTAAAAGTAACATGAGTTCAAATAGAATATTCTAGGAATTTGTGTTTTGATTTGACTTTTTAACTTTTTAACTTTCTAGTTTTTTTTACCAAACGGGGCAACCTTGGCTTTTAGGTATTTTTAGCCAAAAAAACAAAAAGACAAAAACCCAAAGTTGCCAATCAGGACCTTAGTAACTAGCTATGAAACCAAAAACAGGACATACCACTTTAATAAAGCCCAATTAAATGTCCCGTGACATACATTAGACACTATGTTCGTGTCCAAACCAAAATGTCTGCGATAATTGGAAACATTAAAACACAAGGAGTTCGACCTATGAAGCACGGATAGGGACATCGACACGGACACATAGAACAACGATTTCAAAAAAAAATAAGACACGATCATGGCAAAGATACAGGAAGAAAAATATATTTTCCATTTATATATTTACCCTGTGTTTATAAACAAAACATCCACAAACAAACAAAAAGAAATAATCATCCAGATTATTCAATATATTATTCTAATAAAAGAGACACCAATTGACACGCGTCCTATACCGAAATTATTATTCCATTTATTATTTGATCTCAAAAAAATCATTTTAAAATTTCACTACAGCTATGTCCTACACGTGTCTGCTGTTGTGTCCTACAAGAAAAAATAATAAACATTAGGACACACCAGACGTGTGTCCGAGCCGTGTCTGTGTTGGACAGCACCTATTTGGCGTGTCTGTGCTTCCTTGCCTTCAACTCAATCACATTACCCATTACCCTAAGCACAAACAACCACATCCAAAGATCCTTTACCCCATCCTTCTTAGTTAGGACAGCATTGCTCTGTTCAAAAAAACTAAAAAAATAATTTCAATTGCTACTGGACATTATTGAACAACTATGTACATCCAAAGAAAAGTTAATTTAAATCGAGTGTAGGTGAGGATAAAAATAATTTCCAAAAGAAAAACACAGCCAATTTTTTAAATAAATAGAAGCCTGAGAAATAAACAACGAAAGTACACATGCTGTATGCTTGCATGCACATCTGCATGATAGCCTATCATGAGCATTGTTTCCTACTAACCTTAGCATCTGTTTCCATTTGAACAGGCTTGTCTCCCGACTCTGGGACACCATTCTCACCCCCAGGAGCATCTGCCTTAGCGTCTTGCATGTTTACTTCAGCTTCAGTAGCAGAGGGAGAAGAGTCACTTGGAGCTTCATCTGTATCCATTTTAGCAGCTTCTTTTGTTGGCTCTTTAACAACTGGAACTTCAACTTCCTCCTCTTCCAACAGCTGAACATCAAAGAAAATCACAAACAATTTAACAGATCTTCATTAATCTGCACCAAAACATAAAAAAAATAATAATAATACCAACTGTTTCCAGGACTTACTGTCGCTGACTCGACCAATACAATGCCATGCAGATTTAGACGAACTTTCACCTTCAGTTTTGCCCGTTCACTATTTGTGGATTTAAAAGGCCCAATCTGTTCAAAAACATGCAAATCTATGTCAAGGAAGAAATCTAAAGGAGCCACTATGTCATCAACTTAGGCCACTAACACCAGTCTAACACCACTGTCAGTGGATCAATTACCGTATATGTGCTAATCTTAGCCGGTGCCTTCAGTTCGCTGACATCAGCATATTGAGCATCTACTGTAAAGGTTCCGGATCTATAGAATGTCAAAGCCTTAACACTGGGTATTGGATTCCCCTTTGGGAAAACAACAGTGCTTTGGTGATTATCTGCTCCTCCATTCTGAGTATCCAGAGCAGAACCTTTCCATGACAAAGCAATGGGAGACGGAAAACTCTCGTTTACCTTTAAACAAAAAGACAATTAGTTATTCATCACATAGTGCCACAACATGCCACAACACATACAGTTCAATTCAATCTAAAAAGAGAATCAGATTAAGGGAAAACAAAACCAACTATAAGTTACTTAAGGCACTTTCTCTTTAAAAATATCAAAATGTCTAGCACACAACAAGAATAAGGACGGACAAACTACAAACCAAACAAAATAAACATACATAGAATGAGTTCCTATCATAACTATATTAATATAATATGAAAGGGGACAGAAAAGCAACTGAGTAGGAAAAATGGAAACAAAGAAAAAAAAAACAAAAGAAAAGAAAAGAAAAGAAAGCCAATAAAATCAGTGAGAGGCATCTTTACCTGGAATTCCCGCACTTTAAATGTGGGGCTGAGTATTGCGCACTCCAAAGCGCAACCTTTGGCAACACACTCACTTGCATTCATCGTGCGTCTTGGCTCCTTGCCAAAGAAATCCGTTAATATCTTAAGGATGGCAGGAACACGAGAGCCTGAACCAACAAGCTCAACCGCGTGAATATTCTCAACCGTCAAGCCAGCTTCTGAAAGAGCCTTCTCCAATGGCTTTCCCACGCGCTCCAAGATTGGAATACTAATTTGTTCAAACTCCTCTCTCTTGATGAAACCCCTAACATCCTTCTCATCCATCAAGCACTCTATATTCAAAGGTGCCTCTGGGTTTGCACTAAGAACTTTCTTCAGCTTTTCACAAGCAGCGCGAAGCCTAAGGCATGCCCTAGCATTCTGGAAAATGTCAATCTTATACTCTTCCTTAAACTTCCTAGCAAAATGCTGGAATAGAACTTCATCAAAATCTCTGCCACCTAATGATCGGTCAAAAGAATGGGCCAATATCTTCAGCTGGCCTTTCTTAAAGCCAGCAATGCAAACTTGCATACTAGCATGGCCAATGTCAACAAATGCAACATTTAGTTGGTCATTCTCAGGTAAGTCAGTCTTATAAATTCCATATGCCAAAGCAGTTGCAGTGGTTTCATGAAACAATCGGAGAGGGTGCAAACCCGCGATAGAAGCTGCATCCAAAACAGCTCTTCTTTGAAGATGAGTGAAATAAATGGGTATTCCAATACAGCAATCCACAACTGCAGCATTTAAATTCTTCTCTGCTATGCTCTTCAAATTTGAGAGCACCATTCCCAATACTTGAGTTGGCGTAAATGTCCTTGCTTCTCCCAAATACCGTGCATGAATCAGAGGATATCCATCAGGACCTTCTGAAACAGCAAAAGGCAATGTCTTGAGATCACTTTGCAGCTCAGGATCTGAAAACTGACGCCCAATCAACCGCTTTACCTGAGTAATTGTATTCTTTGGATTCATCATGCTTGATGCAGCACCTGCTGTTCCGAGGAACCGCTGTTTTTCACCAAAGGATACAACAGCTGGAGTCTCACGCTTCGATTCATCATTGAGTACAACATCAATCCCCCTTTGCCTAGCAACGGCAACTACGCCGCTCTCATTCCCAAAATCAAAACCAACAACGCTCATTTTCAAAAGAAAGTTTTGCTTGGGCACACACACTTCCTCTATCCCCAACAGAAAATATAACAACCTGAAAATCAACAAATTAAAACGTCATTTATTGCTTAAAGTACATTAATGCGAGCCAAATTTTACAATATACAGCGAGGAAAAGTTGCCTCCCTAACAACTTCAATGTTCTATGCTAAGAAGAAAAATAAGTCACAAAACAAAACGAAATTACATCAATATATGATTTTAACTGATCAGGCTAAATCCAATAAAATAAATCTAATATGAAACTGAACCAATCAAAATCACACTCAATGTGCCAATGAACTCTGCAAAAAGATTTTTCCTTTTTCATTGAAAGGGAAAACACCATAACAATTACCATCTTGTTTTTCAAAAGCATAGAAAAACTTGCTAAAGCACGTAGTTATTTCATCGTTATCATAAAAAGAAATATCATTTCCTACGAAAGCAATGTCAACAAATCCGATCACCATAACCCCAATAAACGCCAATAACATAACGCCCAACGGCTTCAACATCATTCCACGACAGGAAAACCAACAATCAAAACCACAAACCATACGCGTAAACAATCAAGAACTACTGCGATTTCAACGAGAGCACCTCAAGAAAACATTGAATCGAAATGAAAATAACACCTAGATTTCGCAACGGATTGAGCCCAAGGAGTCCGGAGATTTCTGATACCAATTGACCAGTACGGTAGATGAATCCATAGCGCGACAGAGACAGATCTGAAAGTTCTAGAGAGAGAAAGGGTAGGGTTTTTGCGAGATCGTACCTCCGAGGCGGGTGACGAATCGAGAGCGGCGCGTGGTTTCAGACACTCCTCTAGAATCCTGATGACTTCTTCTTCGAGGTTGTCGTGTGTGCACTCTATTTCCAAGAGAGAGAGAGAGAGAGGGAGAGAGAAGGAGAGGGGAGGAGGGTTTTATCGGAAGGCCCAGTTTGGACTAAATGTTTAGAATTTTATTTATTTTTAATTTTTTTAATTTTTTGACTAAATTATTTTATTTTTTCAAATCTATTCTGAGATGAATTTTAAAAATAATTTTTTTATCAATAAATAAAAAATTTTGCTAAAAATAAAAATAAATAACATAAAATTTAACTTATTAATTTATTTTAAATTATTTTTATTTTTTTTGAATTTTTTTATATTTTAATAAAAAATTCACTTTTAACTCGTCTCGATAAAAAAAATTAAAAAATATATAATAATTTAATTAAATAATAAAAACAAAATTAAATAAATAAATAAATAATTATTCCAAACATGGCCTAAGTTTTGTGAACGGGTTTATGTGGAAATCTCGGTAATTTTATGATTTGTTCATGTTGTTTTTGCTTGGAAGAGGTGATACTGCTGCTTCTAGAAAGATCTTGATAGCGAATCATATGTGTGGGCCGTGGAATGTATTGATGTGGGTTTGGGCTGGGCTTGGACCCAGCCTTATACGGACTAAAATACTAATAAAGCCCAATAATATGAGTAAGAATCACACGCGTTTTTGAAAACTCGACTTGCCCTTTTGCTTCTTCCAAATATTTTAAAAACAATATTTCAGTTAGTAATAGAAAACTGAAATTATATTTCATTATACCAAGCACATTTAACCATTGAGTTAATTTAATTTAAAATTAAGTACAAATTTTCAATTATTTTTTATATTGAAGGACTAAATTCTTATGAGTTACCTATCTTAATTGCAAAATCACCCCATAACTTAATTAAACCAATTCAAAGTATTATAAAACAAGACACAAGCCAATTTTTGTTGCAAAATTCATATGTTGTTATGTTTTAGAGACTTATTACTCGAAACTCCAACTGATAAGTTTTTAGCATTCTAAGTTGTAATTTTTTTTTAGTTGATTACGTTTTTACTCTTCAAATGTTGTTTGTTGTTTTGGATTTTTCACGCAGATAGCATGCACATAACTTTGTTGTGGCAAAGTCGAATCTATGTTTATGTCTCTACTTTAAAATCGTGTTTTCGCTCCTTGGGAAGAGAGACAATTGTCTTTCTTTATTCACAAAATTGCATATTTATCTTTGTTTCTATTTGCATGAATTCATTTTTGCTCATAGATGTCCGTCTCAATCTCTATTGTTGTCTATGATCATAAAGCCCCATCAAAATTCTCATTTTGTGCTTCTACTTTATGTAATATGTTTGTAAGAGAGAAATTTTGTGGGAGTTAAATTTTGAGAGGAAAAGTGCACTGTAAAAATAGTTACTGTGACTGTAATAGAGATAGTGTGCAACGATAAACTGTGTTTAGAGATGGTAATTTGTGATAACAATTGCATCGGATATGCCACACAACGACGATTGTGATGTGTATAGGAAACAATTGCAACGGATATGCCACACGACAACGATTGTGATGTGTTATAGAAAACAACAGTTTTTATTTGAAAAAGTAATGTACAAAAATAGTTTTGAAAAGATTGAACCAAGAACAAGAAAAAAATGTAAAGTTGTAGTTATACAGTAAAGGTAGAATAGATTAACCCACTGTAAATTGGATTGGAAATATAGCAAAAATAAAGTAAGGTAAGCGTAGCACACTTTGTCTTTAAATTATATTCGTCCATCGCTATGGTGCTTAGGGGGTCCGGATGTCTACCTCCTAGGATTACTTAGTCTCTCACACACAAAAGAAACATTGTATTCTGTTGTGCTTGTATGAAATCTCATCCCACATTTGTAGGAGATAAAAATCAAATCTGATATATAAAAAAACTTATGGTCTACAACTAATAACTTAGATTTAAGCATTTTTTACCATGTTATTAGGATCCTTATTCAAGTTATTAAATCATTGGTTCCACTTGGATCGCTATAAATAATTTTAGAGCGAACCTTGGTCCCGTCACGGGTTTTGTGGTGGTTTGGATAGAACAATAGAGGCTCCAAAGAGATGCAGAGGCCTTGTGGCTATATACCTTGTGCATGATAATAGGTTACTTTATATTCACTAAAGGACTATTATTCACATCCCAGTCAATGGAAGAACTGAAACCATGCGACGAAGGCGTTATATATTTGAGTGGGAGATATTGTGACACTCTATCCCACATAGGTGAGATATAAAAATCAAGTCTGGTATATATAAAAAAAAACTTGTGAGTTATTATTAATAACTTGTACTTAAGTATTTTGAGTTATGTTATTTAGCTCTTTATTCAAGTTATTAGGTCGGTAGTTCTATTTGGATCATTACAGCTCGACAAATCAAAATGGTGCTCTAACTCTCTCTCTACCGAACACGCTATAGAATGCAGAATGCATAGAAGGAATGAGAAGCGAAAGTGATCATGAATGAAGAGAACATGAGGGGATTTATCTAAAATTGATGAAGCAGTTGCTCGGAGAAGTTTGAATCAGTGCCAACTGATTTGGTTTGGAATCGAGTTGGTTTGGATTTTGTAAAGAGGCACAACAATTTGAAAAGAATCAATTCAATTCAAAATATAATGGTAACATACTAACGGATTACTGGAATTTTATTCAAAATAAATAATTATTTTAAATAAATTCAAAATTTATTTAATTTATAATATTTATTAAATATTTTTTTGTCAAAAAAATAAGATCCTATCTGAGGGCTTGCCTAAACCTAGTTTCGAATTATAGACCCGACTGGTCAGACTGACGGGCGAGCAACAACGGCGCATATGCATGTGTGGTAGGGTTCAACCCCAACCTAAACTCAAACTTGGATAAGTCATCTCCTAACCATGGAATCGGGTATCTCTACGAGACCCTCTTCTTAATTTAATCTTGCCTTCTATATACCCACAAAATGCTTTTTGAACTTTCAAAGTGAGATTGAAATGTCACATTTATTTTATCGCATTTAATTAATTGATTTTGAAAATTATTTTCTCATTCATTACTCAATCGTTTTGATTAACCAAATGCATGTTCTGGATGTACTTACGACGATGAATATAACATCACCCCACCATCTTGACTAGTGTACGGGTCCCACTTTAAAAATGGTTCAAAATTGAACCAAAAAATATTTCAAAACCATTTTTCTAACATGATGCAGTACTATTGTTGGTGTGTAGCATGCGACGATAACTATGGTGGAGGTGGAGTGTGGCCGGGGCTCTCGCAAAAAATTCGGGCCAGGGTCGGGCTTTTTGGGAAAAGGATTGGCCTAGGTCCAGGGGTATAAGACTCAAGTTCAAGCCTTTGACTTGGGCCAAGGCGGGCTTTTTTATTTTTTTTTGTTTTTTTTTTGTTTTTGTCTTTTTTTATTTTAGCTGTTGTATTAGTTTATATTTTATTAGTTTATAAATTTATGTTTTAAAAGTTTATTAGTTGATAGTTTATAGTAGTTTTCAAGTTTATAATTTATTATTAATTTATTGTTAATTTATTAATTTATAAGTTAGTTTATTATTTATTATAAATTTATTAGTTTTTGTAGTTTATAATTTATTATTAGTTATTAACTTATTAGTTTATTATATAAGTTTATACTTTATTAGTTTTTAATTTTTTATTTTTTTATAAATTTATAGTTTATAATTTTATATTATTGTAAGTTTATTAGTTTACTATAAGTTTATTTTTAATTTATAAGTTTATAGTTTATATTATTATAAGTTTATTAGTTTGTTATAAGTTTATAGCTTATAAATTATTAAATTTATGGTTTATTATTTATTATAATTTTATTAGTTTTTATAAGTTTATTAGTTGATTAGTTTATAAATTTATAGTTTATACTAATATTAGTTTATTGTATAAGTTTATACTTTATTAGATTATTAATTTATTATATGTTTATATTTTATTAATTTATAAGTTTATACTTTATAGTTTATTAGTTTATTTTTGGTTTATCAATAAATTCAATAAGTTTGAACACTTTAAATAATTAAATACAATATCAATTTTATCATTCAAAACTCAAATTTTACCAATTACATAAATATTATATTTTACACTTTACAAGTGTACTCTATTATTTTATACTTTATTAGTTTATTAATTAGTTAAGTTTATAGTTTATTAGTTTATAAGTTGATATTTATTATAAGTTTATTACAAGTTTATTAATTTATTATAAGTTAATAGTTTATATGTTTATAAGTTTATATATTAATATTAGTTTATAATTTACTTATAATATATTAATATTAATATATGTTAATATTCGAGCCAAATGGGCGGGCCAAACGTGTCAAGCCTCGTTTCTCAGGTCGACCTACGGGTTTAAGGGAGACAGTCGAAGTCCACATGTGTAGTACCCAGGTTTCGGGTGAACTCAGACCTCGACTGAGCTGGGTTGAATCCGCACATTGATGAGCTTCAAATGGGCCGCGGGCCAAATTTACTCTTCTACATGTGGTGATGATGGTTAGTTGGCGTGCTTGTGGCGGTGGTTTGTTGTGGTAGCTATGGTACACGATGGCAATTTGGGTGAAGTGTTGGTGGCGCCAAGATAGTAAAAATTGGATGAGTAATTTTTAAATAAATAATCGTTACGAAACTTTGTAGTCTCTATCGCATTCTTCTTGCATGACTTAATAACAATATAAAAGTAAATCATAACTTAGTATCAATATAAAAGTAAATCAAATAGCTCCAATAGGAATCATAAAATTCTTTATTATGACATATAGTCCCAAATGTTCTTAAAATATTCATATTGCAATTTATTGCGAGTCTGAAGGTCAAAATAAATTAAAAGTATTTATATTCTTCTCTCATGGAGCTCTATTCCTCAGAATATGTAAAAACAAAGAAAATAACTCAATGCTTGA
The DNA here is from genome assembly GCA_032270985.1 of Heliamphora pulchella. Classification (NCBI taxonomy): domain Eukaryota; kingdom Viridiplantae; phylum Streptophyta; class Magnoliopsida; order Ericales; family Sarraceniaceae; genus Heliamphora; species Heliamphora pulchella. Next base: position 11,915,836 of record JAULJZ010000023.1, read on the forward strand.
TAACTTAGTAAATCACCTACTAATAGTACTAACTAGATCAAGCATGTAAAAAAATAATATAAAAAATACATTTTAAAAAAATAATATTTAATATAAACGAATTTATAATCTAGAAAGTAAAAAATATGTCAATTTTCTTTTCTTTTTACTGGCAAAACAGATAATTCAATTTTAATGGTTTATCAATTCAATTATGATAAACCGAAGTCTTATCGACTATAGATACAGTAGTCCGTGACAATGTTCAGAACTACATTTAGACCAGCAGTAAAATAATAGAAAAATTAGCTTCTGTGCCAATATATTTAACCCACATTGCTTAGGGTCCAAATCATAGTCAGACTGGAGTCATATTCAGAATTTAACACAATGGATCACAAAAATATATTATTTTTTCAAAAATTTCAAAGTTTTTAAAATGTAGTCAAATTCTCATGCTTGATTCATATTTTTTTTTTCACAAAAATGAATAAAAGTAGAATAGAATATTTTTTAAAAAAGTAGAACGGAATATTTTTTTAAGAAGTAGAACGGAATATTTTTTTTTGAATTGAAAATATTTTTGAAGATTTTTTAGAATATTAATAATGGTAGAAGGCTACTTTTCTCTGAAAAAAAATCAATTAACAATTAATTGTACCCACAACCAGTGTATCGTCATTCTTTTTTTTCTTTATAATTCTTTTTTCATCCCTCCTTTTCTTTTCATTTCGAAACTATGTTTATAATTCTTTATTGTCTTATATATATATATATATATATATATATAATTGCATTTTCAGATTGTGTTTCTTAATTACAAGTGCATTAATTACGTAGTTACTAATGTTACACTTTAATGCTCAACGCTTCTTGTTTTAATTTTTTATTTTTTTGGGTATTACATCCCTCATTTCATAAAAGAAATTTAATCCTCTAAGTTTAACACACCTTGGTTTTCAAAAGTTGTGTATATTTTTTTTTTATTTGTTCCTCAAGCTCTCGATTTGCTTCTATTTGAGTATGATTGCTCCAATGTACTTTTATATAATGAATAACTATTGAGATAATAGGCTTTACATTTTAAACATTCAAATATTTGTATCTAATATTTTTGTATCTATCTTCTTTTACA
>JAULJZ010000023.1:11917049-11943418 GCA_032270985.1 Heliamphora pulchella
CGATTTTGTGGTTTCCGTTAAATTGAACGGAAATTATAACGGTTGGGGTCTCTTTGATATTAAAATCAAACCTGAGAGAATGCTAGTGCAATTTTTGAAACCACAGAAGAAATTTCTATTTTTGTCATAAACCTCAGGGGTCAGTAAAATTTATCCAAAAAATTTTTAGTGTTTTTTCTAGGTCCATCACAACCTTTCATATTTTTTAATTTTTTCTTTCCGTAACGAGTAATTGAAAACTACAAATTTTAAATAAAAAAATTTAAAAGTAGAAAACTTATTTTCGCATTTAATAAACACACTTAAACATTAGTAAAAAATTGTGCTTTTAAAATTCATCACGACAAGATTTAAAAAAAAAAAATACAAATAAAAAATAAAAAGCTTTTTTTTATATAGAAAATTTCAGTAATCCTTGTAAATTCAGTGAAACCTTTTATATTTTCTATATTTCAGTCGTCCCGATTAATTTAAAAAACAAACATCTTAAATAAAAATATTTGTTTAAAATGGCAAAATACATTATTTTCAGGTAAAATATAATTTATTCTTTCCTTTAAGATTTTCTTTCAAAATTCACCCCGACAAGAAAAATGAAAAAACGTTAAAAATTTAAATACAAATATAAAAAAAATAAAAAATAAGCTACTTCGGAAAAGTTAACCCAAAAACCCATTTAACACAAACGCCTTAACCCCAGTTGAGAAGTAGCTTAAAAATTAGTGTTTTTAATTTTTTTTTTATATTTTTAATTAAAAAATTAAATTAAGATTAAAATAGATTATTTGATAACTTAGTTTTTAAATTAACTTTTTAAATTTGATTGTATGCGTAAAAAGTTAATTTTTTTACTATTTATTTTAAATAGATAATTTTATATTTCTATATATTTGATATTAATAATTATATATAATTTATAGTGGTAGTAAATAAATTATAAATAAAAATATTATTGTATTTTAAAAATAGTAAGAGTTTGAGTAGAATATTTTAGGTGTTTGTATTTTGATTTAATTTTTTAAATTTTTAATTTTTTAGCCAAACAAATAATTTTATTTTTTTTGACATTTTTAATAAAAAAAGTCAAAAAATAAAAATTGCCAATAAGGGCTTTAGAAAAAAAAAAAAGCCTTATATAAGCAAACGTATTTTATATTCCCCTCCATCTCGTTGGCGGGAGAGCAAGGTCTGTAAAACGACCTGTTTTCTATGGTTTGGAAAGAAAGAACCAACGTTCGTGTTCATACTCCTGTAAAGAAATTCTCTCTCTCAATCGCGTCCAGAGGCTGAGAGAGAACGGGATGCCAACGTACAAAATCAGGGGAGTTGATGTAGATTTCCCGTTTGAGGCTTACGATTGCCAGCTCGTCTACATGGAAAAAGTGATCCAATCTCTTCAAGAAGTATGTTATTTAGGCCAAGAACGGCTCTTGATTCCTACTGCATTTCACATTTTATCATCATTGAACTCTAATTTGGTTCGCATTTGAATTTACCACAACCATATATATCTATTTTGGAGTTTACTTATACTAGAACTAGAAAGACTATAATATAAGTAAACACCTCGCTGGTGTGAAAGAAGTTGATTCACGCAGTTTTGAAACTGCTACAAAATTTTTGTAACTGTTATAATTTTCAACTTTTCAAAAATTCTGCATCTTTATTTAAAATTTAAAATTCCTGATTCAATTTTATTTAACCGTTTTAGTTTTTTTGTTTTCCAATATCTACACCTCTCTCCCTTCCTTTCTTCTTATTTGACAATATTTTTGTAAAAAATTTAACTATTGCATACGTATAGGTTGTGCCACGAATGCTTGTATATATACACACACACATATACATATTAACTTGTAATTTATACATACACACACCTATGAATATATGTAAGGATGTTATAGACTCTGCCGTAGAAACAATGCGTGTGCAATCCTATTTATTGCAAAGAAACATGATAGGTGCACAGATGAGTTTCACAAATCACAAGCACATAGAAGGCCCAGTTAGAGTGTGTCCCACACATTGGAATGAATGCCTTTGAAGTAGTTAATGCTCTAATTGAGCGAGCTGTGGATCGTAAATGATGAGTGTAGCTCAATTTAGTTGATCTCACACCGAACTCTATATGTGAGTGGCTCTTTATAAGGACTTAGCCCTATCGCTACCACCGGTAGTGCGCCAAGTTAGTCATAGGGAAACTTCCAAGTTCTATCTAACCTCTGACTCTATAAACTTGGATGGCTTGCTTTCTTAGCTTGTCAATCTCTTTCCAGTTGCTATGGAACAATTAGGAATTTCTCTAGAAGAAATAAAGGGTTCTGCTGCCCGCGATGTGTGTGGGTTCGACTCCATTTGTGGCTTATTTGTGTTTGGAATTTGGATTCAGTCAAATCCATATGTGCAAATAGAAGGACTCTATTGCAAAAGAAGAACCAAATCAGACAAAAGAAAGCAAGCAAATCCAATATTAATTTAGAGCTTATATATTATGTTTCAGATTGGACAAAGAAAGAGAAGGTTGGGGAATATTCTTAGAGCCTGATTGGCAATTAGTTTAAAAGTTAGATTTTTTTTTTTAAAACTAAAAAATTGAATTGGATTTCAAGTAGGTTGTTTGGTAAATTAATTTTTAAGATGGCTTATTTGAAATTGGTTAATTGAGTAAAATGGTTAGTGTTTTTTTTTTTTATAAAATTTTTAAAATTCAAATTGAATAGTATTGGTTTCTATATAGTTGATTATAACAATATAAAAATTATATATAGTTAGCATTCATAGTAAATAGGTTATTAAGCAGTGGTATTATTGACTTTAAGAATGAGTTGGGAGTTTGAAGATACTATTCTCGTAATTAGTATTTTTATTTGACTTTTTAGGGTTTTTGCAAAACAGGTTATATTAGTTTTTTTGCGGTTTTAGCCAAAACGCTAAAAATATTTAGGTTGCCAATTAGGCCCTTAGCGAGTGAATGCAAAGAAAGAGAATTTTGAAATTTAATCAATAAAGCTTTACTAATGGTTACAAACTCGTTCACACCAAGTATTTTCTTCTTTTTCCTCTTGCTAGCTCAAGGACAATGGTCCTATAGAACAGATCCTGTCGAGTAAGGTGAAATATATATACATAAGTGGCTCAATTTGTGTTTACATTTTACGGTGGTCATGTGGGCTTGTAATACAGAATCTATTTGGCGTGTCTTAGCCATATCACTTTCAACTAGAATGCCTATTGTATGTTGTTAATGGTCCTCAAATCACACTCATTATCACACTATCAGTATTGTACTTTTCAAGAGGGGGATATGCTTGCGAACATTGTGGTTGTTTTGGACTATGTTGTTATCAATTAATTGAATTAGGATTCCGGGTAATTTTAAGTCAGCGTCAATACACAAAGAAAGGGAGAATCATGAATCACTCAATCAGCTTGGGTAAACGATGTGCTTTTCACTGCCCATGCCTTTTGTTTTAATATTTGTTTTGATCCTGCAAATGACATTTCAGGATTGTGCTATATTTACTTTGCAAAGTGACATCTGTTCGATACAACCACGTAAATACCTTAAAAAATCTTGAACATTCAAAGTACGTGTATTACGCGGTTGTGAAAATCGATTTCATGCCAACGGGACACTTTATAAAACTGGTTTTCATATGGGTTGTGATAGGATTTGAACAGATACTTTTTAGCATCCACGATGAGATTGCTCTGAAAGTTCCTTCTTGTGCTGGAACTGGAAGTGCCAACTTCATTTTGGTATATGGCAGTGAATATACCCGCCATTTGATCCCTGTTTATATTTTCTGAACATCTAAGCAGTGCCTTTTGTCTTTATCTGTTTGTAACCTTATGGGAACAAGATTATATTGATCGGGAATGCTTTTGTAAGGGTTGTAATTGCCTGACTATATATGGCAGTTTTCCTCTATCATCATAATTATCAATATTATTATGGGATTACTCTAGACATATATGTGCTTCAACATGGCAGAGATGTAATGCATTATTGGAGAGCCCTACTGGAACTGGGAAGACCTTATGCCTTCTATGTGCTACATTGGCTTGGAGGAAGAATTTGGGAGGCTTCTCGACCTGTGCGGCTGGGAGAAAAGGTCGTAATGGGGGAAGTGAAGTTTCTGATGAACCATTGTCACAAGCTGAATCGTCGAGTCTACCTACAATAATATACGCATCACGTACTCACAGCCAGCTTCGTCAAGTTATTCAAGAATTGAAAAGAACAAATTACAGGTCAGACTCAATCATGATACAGAGCAATTGAATTTATACAATTAAAATGGATCCCAATTCCCAAAGGTGGAGGGAGATGCATACTTTCTATTTTTGTTATTAATTTATCAGTTGTCTGTCAATCAGCCAGAGACCATATTTTGGTTTTCCATTTTATGTTTGGAATTTTAAGCTGGTCAGTTGGAGGACTCTCTGTTTGATGTTATATTTTATTTTATTTTGTCTTATTGAGGTTTCTCATGTTTGGTGTGTTTTGTTTGCCCCTTATAAGTCTACCTGTGGGCAAATGTATTTTACGGATTTCAATAAGGTATTACATGGTTATCTGATTCCATTACTGGTCTGTGGTGACTGGTGATATAGTGTGCTTTACACTATAGATTATGGTTCATCTTGCAAAACAGTGCATTAATCTCTTGGAAGCTTGAACTTTTAAAAAATCTGTTTTAACAGTAAATGAATTCATCAATGTTCCAGTGCCACCAAGGCATCTTGGATATTTTTTGCAGAAATCAATGTACTTGTTAACATATGCTGACTGGGATTTTTCCCCCCTGGAAATTACTGCATGCATACTTGTACTCTTATGGTTGTGATATCAACACTGCTTCACATTAATGCATTATATACGTGCAATGACTTTATCTCTTGAAGTTGATGGAGTGTGTCCTTTCAGATGATTATAACATTCACAGAAATTTAAGTTCGCTTAATGTTAGATAACATGCAGGCCCAAAATGGTAGTATTAGGATCTCGAGAACAATTATGCATTCATGAAGAAGTGAGTTTGCTCCACGGAAGAACCCAAACAAATGCTTGTCATTCCCTTTGTAGAAAGCGCAAAAAGCGATTTTGCCGCCATTTTCCTCGTGTTGCAGGTAATGTTTTAGGACTTCATCACGCTTGCTTTTTTAGTGATATATCATTTGTTTTAAATAATAATTTATGAGCTTTTATGGTAAATATGTGCAATAGAATAGACTAGACTTGAACAGCCAATGGGTTTATTTAGCTGAATCAAATAACATGATTTTCTGATAATTGCAATGATGATGGTTTAATATCAAAGGGCTCGTTATGATATTTACCAATCCAAATTAATTTTCCTTCCTTCTAATGTTGCAGTGTGTCAATTTTTCTGAGAATTTTGTATGTTTTCCTTTTTTTTATTCCTTCCTGTAGAATTCATGAAGGAAAATCCCAGCCTTGGAGATGAGCCAATTGATATAGAGGAATTGGTCAACATTGGAAAAAGCTGTGGGCCGTAGGTTTTCTACAAATTGCTGCCACTTTTTGGAAAAAAAGTTGGTTAGTTGTTCATATTATTGATTATTGAACTTTAACGCTTTTCTGTAGGTGCCCTTATTATATGTCACGAGAGCTCCACAAGGTTGCTGACATTGTATTTGCACCTTACAATTATCTAATTGATCGCGGGTTCAGAAAATCTCTTTCCATTAGGTGGAACAACAGCGTACTGATATTTGATGAAGCTCACAACTTGGTAAGTAGAGATGCGAACTTTGGGGGTATCTGGGTCTTGAGAGTTACGTTGTGGTTCTTTTTCTGCTAATCTACCCTACTAAATTTCTCTAATGTATAGAAATGAGTCATTCTTTGTAAGTCATGTAGGGTTTACAACTTGCATTTCATGCTTCATGATTCATGCCACTGACAAAAGAAAAATCTCTTACAAAATACAGGAAAGCTTATGTGCAGATGCTGCGTCTTTTGATCTACCTTCAGGGATTCTGACAACTTGCATTACTGAAGCAAAAAATTGTGTGGATCTTTCTATTGCGAGAAGGGAAAGCTCAAATGACAAATCCTGTAATCCTGATAATTTTGCTATTCTTCGAGGTAAATGAAATGGATGAATGAAGGAATGAGTTAAAATTTTGGGTAAATTACATTGATCCCTCTTGAAATTGATTGGACATACAGACAACTCCCTTTAATTTGGTAAAATTACACTGATCTCCCTTTTTCTTCACCTTTTTATATTAGGTTCCCTCCTTTTCTAGTTGTTGACTTTCGGTTGATTGGTGGTGAGAAAACAAAAGTTGCTAAAGTAAACTTTGGTTTACGTTAATAATATCAATATATGGACCTTATATTCCTATTTTACCCTTAATAACAACACCAATACCCTATTTTGTCCTTATCATAAGAATCTGAACAAAAACTATTTAAAAAAACCAAAAACAAATTCAATACTAGCCTACCACTTCGTCCTTCTCATTTATCTTTCCCCCTCCTCAAGCAAAACCTTTGAACTGCAGTCTGAAGACCCATTCCCTGATTGAACCTCAAAACTGGAGCCAAAGCAGCCTTGCTTTCTCATGCTTGGGCGCCAGCTCCCCTTTCTGCCATGAATGAATTCACCCAGCTTGTCTGCATTCTTGGTTAAGCTGATCTTCATCGATCGTAAACTTCAAACCCTGGTTATTAAGTCAATCCATTCTAAGGCCATTTCTTAGCGTTGAAAGGCCACTGCCTCCCATCCATCCATCACCACTGCCTCCCTACCTCCTCCATCTTCTCTATGCCCATACCACTTATTGACCAAAAGGTTTTTATAGCTGCTGGGATATGGCTCATATCACATAGGATGCAGGACTTTAAGAAAATATAAAACCCAAAAAAGTTACAGAATGAATACATTTACACATATATAGTTGATATATGTTTATATATACATATCCTGATAATCTTATGGGTTGTCTTATAAATAAAGAAAGAGAATTTGAATTTTCATATATAAACAGAGGATTCGGGTTCTCTGATATAGCTTATGGCTTCTCATATATGTACTTAATATATGAAGACCACATTGTCAGTTTGAAAACTGTAGCCACCGACAGAGAAGTTAAAGAACGAACACACACGCACAAACACACACACGTATATATATAATGATGATGATGATGATCACCTCCAATAAAAAGCATAGCCACCAACAATGCTCAGAGCCACCTTCCTTTCTACACTACCTCCACCACACAATCCACCTTGCACTCCCCCATGGCTCCACCCTTCACTGCTCCAAACCATCACTCACACCAATCTTATGGCTCCACCCTCCATAGCATAGACCAACCACCATTCAAAATCCCCCCCGGCGCGCGCACAACACCCACCTTAAAATAAGGCCAAATTAATTGTTATTGACTCCCTCCATCTCCACAGACCCAAAACGGGCTTCCAACAAATTTGTCTGAATTTTTCATATTGAGAGTAAAATTAATATTTTTGATGTAATAATGCATAACAGTCCTTTGATCACCGTCAGTACCCAATCGCTCCTGCCCCACCCTTATGCCATGTCCTTGCACATTATCGTCGCCATCTTCACAAGTTGTTGTCAGGCTACTGTTGTGCAACTCCATCGCTGCCTTCTACAACCTCATTGGTGCCGTTGAGCTATGTCCTCACATTTTGCTGTTACCCAACGTCCTAGCCCGCCGTTGCCATCACCCTCCCTTGCCCTCTCCCTCCCCTCTGATCCCACTTCTCTCTTTCTCTCTCTAATTTTCCCTCCACAATCTAGCTTTTTTGGCCGCCAATGTTAAAAATAAAAATAAAAACTCAATTTATACCCAACAACAATTTAAGATGATTAGGGTAATAAGGTAAATTTACCACTTATCTTAATGGAGTTAACTCGATAAATCTGATAGGGGAGGACAATGTAATTTTAGAAATTTGAAGGGATAAATGGGAGTTGTCTGTATTTTCAATCAACCTCAAAGGAGGACAGTGTAATTTATCCTAAGATTTTTCATTCTTTATCAGTGCTTTGATGATGCTATGTGTTAGATAGTTTGGTATACATTGTTGGGCTCATTTCCTAACAGTTTAAACTTTTGAAAAAATTGGTGACTTACACATGGTATTAGAGATCCGGTTCCACAAGATATTGGGTTCAAGTCTCGTAATATGTATTTTTCTGTTATATTTGTTATTGTGCACTATATTTATTGATGCATCTGTTTAGTTCAGTCTATTTGCTTTTTCACGTGCGAGACAGGGTCGCACGTGAGGGGGAGTGTTAGATGACTTGATATACATTGTTGGGCTCATTTTCTAACACTTTAAGCTTTTAGAACAATTTGTAACTTAACATGGTATTAGAGCTCTGGTTCCATGAGATATTGAGTTCAAGTCTCATGTTGTGTTCTCCTGTTATATTTGTTATTGTACACTCTGTGTATTGGTGCACCTGTTCAGTTTGTTTGCCTCTCCACGTGCGAGATATGGTCGCATGTGAGGGAGAGTGTTGGATAGCTTGATATACATTGTTGAACCCATTTCCTAACAGCTTAAGTTTTTAGAAAAATTAGTGACTTACACATGATATCAGAGATCTGGTTCCATGAGGTCATGTGTTCAAGTCTCGTAATATGTATTTTTCTATTATATTTGTTATTGTGCACTATGTGTATTGGTACACCTGTTTAGTTCAGTTTGTTTGTTTTTTTACGTGCGAGACATGGTCGCATGTGAGGGGGAGTGCTAGATGACTTGATATGCATTGTTGGACCCCATGGACCAATTTTCTAACAGTTTAAGTTTGTAGGACAATTGGTAACGTAACACTATGTTTACTGTTCTGATAATATTTATATGGGCAACTTGGCTGTTCTGAATTCGGTTTGTAGCCTTGTATCAAATTGATTATAGAGCACGAGGTACTCATTCTATGGAGTATTTATTTGTCATGGATTTGGTTTTGTTATGCTTTTAGTCATTTTGCTGCTTACTCATGAGTTGATCATCCATTTCTTGCAGCACTTCTTTTAAAGCTCGAGAAGAGGATTGCGGAAGTACCTATTGAATCCAAAGAATTGGGTTTTACCAAGCCTGGGCCTTACATTTATGAACTACTAGCTGATCTCAATATCACATATGAAACTGCCACAATGATTATTGGTATAATTGAAGAAGCAGCTTTGCTTCTTGAGGAAGGTAAGCTGCAAATAGTCACCGCTTGGACGCTCAAGGTTTGACCATTATCTAGGTTAATTTTTGTGAATGTGGCTTTATGTTTGGGAACATATATTTTTATTTGGAAAATGTAATTAAATAAGGAGTAATTCTTTTTCATTTATGTTTTGCATGTTTATTAATGTTTGGGTGGACAAATTAATAGTCTTGAATATGAATGCTGGTTAGTTTTTCTGTTATCTACCCTATTATCCTTCTGGGTTCTTAGAAATATGTTCTTTTCTTGTCCTTTCTACAGATGCAAATGTCACTCACAGTGGAGGGCCAGGGCCACAGAAGGTGCAGGGAACTATATGCAGGCTGGAAAGTATGGGTGACATTCTTAGGATAATTTTTAGAGATGGTGGTAGAGCTCATGCTGAATATTATTGTGTAAGATTGGAGTTTGTTATGATTTTAACCAATAGTATTGTTAGGTAGGACAACCATATTGTATGCACTGTTACTTCAGAGCTAGAGTTTTCTCCATATTCCATCTTTATTGTGCGGTAATGAGTTAATCTTCTGACTTGAATTCCTTTTTTGTGGCTTAAGTTTCATGTTCATGAAGTTGAGGCAAGTGCTGCAGCTTTTAGAGGTAAAAGGAGATTTTTTTCCCTGGCTAGAGTAAAACAATCAATTTTTTGTAAACTAAAAGGTCAACTTAACTTTAGTTCTGGCTGCAACAATCCTAATTCAAGCATGGAGTGATATGGCATTTTTATTTAGTTACTCAAAGTATGCAACGCTTTTTTATTTAATCTTTTGTGTGTGTGCGCATGTGGGCGGGCATGCGCGGGGGTGGGGATCTGGGACTATTCCAAACTCTTAACCCTTGAATCGTTAATTTATAAACAAAGAAAGAAAACCTTCTGGTTGCAGTATTATTTCATGCACTGGTTTAACAAATTCACAAGGTTTGTTCTCTCTCAGAGTTCTCTAAGTGTAATGGAAAGAGTCATTATCTGTTACCCCTCAATGGAAAAGCAAATCATTCGTTTTTGTAAGAAGTTTTGAATGGATATGTTTTACAAAATCTTAAAGATATTCTTTGATTACGCTATGGAAATAAGATATAGATTCCTTCTCTGGAAGACTGCAATTATATTACTATAGGCACGTCACATGTCCTTAGACTATTCCCAATTTCCACCCTTAATTTACTAGTACTTCCACCTTCCAATTTTTGTCCATAAACATTTTATCTTTAAGAGTTGTCTTTGGATGCTGTACTTAGTGTGTTGTTGTGAGATTATTCTTATGGATTTTGAGACCTTATACAAATATAGACCTTGAGAAGTTGTATTCTTTCGTTGTACTGCTTCTTCTTCTTTTTTTTTTTTTCCCCTTTGCCTTCCATCATAGCAATTCTGGAATAGGCTAACCCTGTAGAGCATATATAATTGAAAACATGCATTCCTGTACCATGGTATGTCTGTATTTTTATTGATTTTCCTGGTGCAGGGAAGGCATCTAGAACACTCAGCTGGTGGTGTTTTAATCCTGGAATTGCCATGGAAGAATTCTCCAGGTTGGGTGTTGGATCTATCATTTTGACATCTGGCACATTATCTCCTTTGGATTCGTTTGCTCAGGAATTTAAGCTGTGAGTCGCCTTGCACTGATTGTTCTATCACTTTGCTGCTTCATGACTTTCAAAATTGACAAGGGAAAACTTTCCCTTTTTCTTTGGTTGCCAGAGAATTTCCAGTTCGCTTGGAGAATCCTCATGTTATATCGGAAGATCAGATATGGGCTGGAGTTGTACCAGCTGGTCCATCTGGTTACTCTTTCAACTCCTCATATAGGAGTCGTGATTCTATAGAATACAAGCTGGAGCTCGGGAACGCGATTGGTATGTGGTTTGGTACTCAAATTGATGGTTCTAGGCATTGGTAAGCATGTAGCAAATACTATCAGTGGGTCAATGATTCAGTCACAGACACCATGTGTGATGATAGCTATAGGGGTTAGGGGTGTGGGGTGGGGATCTATTCTTTGGCTGGTTTGGAATAATATGACCTTTTCAAAACCTGATTCCTGTCAGGTGAAAATTTTGGCTTTTCATTACATTTGATGAAGATTTTCTTAGCATTGTTTACAGGGAAATTACAAATCAAACTTTGATTAAATAATCTTCTATCTGAAGTCAATAGCCTCATTTTTATAATAATTATTTCATGAAGTTAAGTTCCTCAAATTCGATGCTGCAGTCAATTTTGCTCGAATTGTACCAGATGGACTGCTAGTATTTTTTCCATCTTACTACCTTCTGGACCAATGTATTGGGTGCTGGAAGAATATGGTGAGGCTTCTAGCTCAAGTAATTGTGAATTGGTATCTGTTTGCATTTTCACTTTGACAAACTATCCTCCTTATTCTCTAGATTCATACAAACTCAACAAATTCCAGCACAATCTGGGAGAGAATCTGCAGACATAAGCAGCCTGTTGTAGAACCTAGACAATCATCACTTTTCCCTCTATCAATTGATGTAAGTAACTTAATGTACACAGTAACAGTCTTCATGGCTTCCTTTATTTTGTCTTTGCCTGACATTTCAGCTGCGTTGATTTTTTTGTTGGTTTTTTGTGCAGGACTATAATAAGAAGTTGAAAGACTCCTCAACTTCTGGTGCTGTATTTTTTGCGGTTTGTCGAGGCAAGGTGTGGTTTCATTCTAAAATTAAGCAACAGTTTCTTCTTTTTCTGTGGTTAAGTTGTTTGTTTTTGTCATGAAATTTAAGCAATACCTTGTTGCGTTGTGCCAAACTTGTTTGCTTTTTATATTGCACCATAAAAATGTGTTTAATTGCTTTGGAAGCATTTTAAAATCATGTGACCGTAAAAGGCCTATGGAAGCGTCCAATATATATGCACACATGTCACAATATGTGTTAAACAACATATCATAGTTTCTAATTTGACCTTGGTTTTGGGATGCAAATTTGGGAGTTTTTCTTCTTATCTGGGTTTGCATTTGCGCTGTTCTTTTGAGGCTAAGGCAACATGCAATCTAGTTGTTGAAAGGTTTCAGAAGAGATTAGTGTGTTTGAAGCGACAAAATTTATCAAAAGGGTGGAGACTTATTTTTATTAAGAGTACCTTATCCAGTTTATCCACTTATTTCATGTCTCTGTTCCTCATTTCGACCTCAGTGGTGAAGAAATTGAAGAAGTTGCAAGGTGATTTTTTGTGGGACGATTGGGGGAGGAGTTCAAGTATCACATAGTTGAGTGGGAGAGAGCGTGATCCCCCATTAGAGTTAGAGGGTTGGGAATTAGGAGACTAGGTGTTTTAATCAGGCTTTGTTTGGTAAATGGCTTTGAACATTTGCTTGTGAGAGGGATAGGTGATGAAGGGTAGATTTGTCAGTGTGGGAGTGGGTGGGGGACGATTGTGGGTTTCTTGCGGATGGTGGTAGGGGATGAGAGGCGGGTTAAGTTCTGACCTCATTTTTGGTTTTTGTTTTGTTTTTTTTTTTTAGGGGGGGGATCGGAGGGGAGTTGCATGTTACTTTCCAGCAATTTATTGGTTGGCAATGGATCGAAATGTGTTGGTACCGGATTATCTTAGGAGGGAAGGAAATCAAGTGGTATGGATATTCTGTTGTGTAGGGAGGTACAAGATTGGGAAATGGAGGACTTGGCAGCTCTTTTGCAAACTTGCTTGCCGTGTTCATGGACATGAGATGATAAATCTAGGTGGGGTTTGGTATTAGCGGGGTCCTTCCAGATTCAGTCGTTCTATCAGGCTTTATGTGGGTCCATGATTCATTTTTCCCTTGGAGGGCTATTTGAGAGACGAGGGCCCATCTAAAGTTGTTTTATTTGTTTGGCGCATGTTGCAAAACAAAATTCTTATGATTGACAATTTGATTAAGAGGAGACTTATCATAGTGAATTTGTGTAGTTTATGCAGAAGAAATGGGGAGTCAGTAGATCATCTCCTTTTGCATTTGTTCAGTGGCTTGGGAGCTCTGGTCTTACTCTGTGCATGGTTTAGTGTGATTTGGGTGTCTCTCAGCTCATCCTAGGATGGTGATGGGGCTCATTCTTTGTATGATGGAGCTAAGGTTGGAAAAAGCCGGAGGAAAATTTGACGAATGATTCCATTGTGCGTAGCTTATTTGGCGACAGAGGAATCGTTGGCACTTTGAAGCTTAGAGAGACCCCTTTTTATCAATTTCTTGATTTTGTAAACTTTTTTGATACACATGGAAATGTATAGGACCTTTTTATTGTTGGCTATTTTGTATGCATGCGGCATTCCCTTTATGAATCTTTTATTAATTTGTTGTGCTTATCAAAGAAGAAAAAAAAACATTCGGAGTACATGCACAAACTCTTCCAACAGTATCAGAATAACATGCAAGGTTATCGATCTCTTCAAACATGCATTGAGGAACTCAACAGGATTTTTGCTCGTATTCACCGGTTGGAGATCCTTAACAAAGAGTGGAAAGTCATTTGATGTTTCAAGGAGTTTAGTTAATTGGTGCCGAACAAAACTGCCAATGGGAATAGTTGTGTTTATGGCTTTTTCTTGTGGCACCAGCTGACCTTGTGGCTAGATTATCAATTGTTTGAATGAAATGAGGCTCTAGAAGAACGGGACTAATCAAAGGTGTGGATCCTCGCCAGATGATTGCATTACTGCCGAATAATAGCTCGCTAATCGAGAATGCCAATGTGGATGACATTCTGATCATAAGATCAGAACATTTTGATCTTCTAGCACATGGAGTTTTGAAGTTTTGGATAGTTTATAGAGGAGTTATTAGATTGAGAGTTTATGGATGATGACATGGGACTGAAGGAAATTTGAATTGATTTTGGAATTTCTAGGGATTAGGCAGTTGATATCAACAGATTTTGATTTATTTTGGATTTTGTTTAGTTTTTTTCCTTTCTTATCTCTGTCCTTTTTGTTTTATAAATACTGATGATGTAATGATGTCCTGGCAAAGAAGGCCAGAAGGGTGAATTTTGTGTCTTCCTCTTCTTCCTTATAGTTGTCCTATGGCAGACCAGGGTGAAGAATCGGATTCCTTCTTCCCCATTTCCCATTCCAAGTCACACTATCAGGAATCAACATGTGATTCAAAGGCTATGAAGCTAGACATTTGCAGGGCATGTGCTTGTTGGTCAATGCTCATTTTGGCATGGAACTTCGAATTTATTTTGTGGATCCCATTGTTTGACATAATTAATTATATATGCCATTGTAGAGGCTTTTAAATGCATCTCATTTACCATGTCATGATGCCTTGTCCTTAATTATGTCTATTATTTTCAGCTTTGAAGAGAAATACGTGTCTTCCAGTGAAGGCTCCATGTTGATGAAAACTACCCTGATAGGTTGATGACCTCAAACATTGTAGCTCTTGACTGCACAATGCAGTATCTTTTCATGCATGTCTCTCTCATACGGTTGCCCTAGGTCAACTGAACAGGCTAGGAATAGTGTGAAAATAGATACTGTTAATAGTTATGTCACGCACATGGGTGCTATAACTTGGGTGAGTTGCTAGATTTTTCTTTATAGCGTATCAATCAATGTTGGTAGCCATTATAAATAACAAATTGCTGAGCGCCAAAGATTTTAGTTCTATTCATGTTTTATGTGTTAAGGTTGTAGATTTTTATGCGTGCTGATAAGTTTGGGTTCTTTAAAGTTTATTTTTATTTTTTATTTTACAATTCTGAAAGTGTAATACCATTTTTTTTGGTGCTACCCATTTATAATGGAAATCTTTTTTGTTCCTTTTCAAGGGCGAAGCTTGCTGGCAAGTTTTTATATATTGATGATGTCTGTGATCAACAATGTTTTAGAGGTTTCATTTCTGACCATGGTTAGTTCCATTTAATTTATTAGGTAAGTGAAGGGTTAGATTTTGCAGACCACGCTGGGAGAGCCGTGATCGTTACTGGTATGCCATATGCCACGAGGACGGATCCAAAGGTTTGATTGTCTTGCTGCCTGTTTTTTTCTTAGTTATTGTGGCTGTAGCGCTGATGGGGCATGGCGGAAACCGTAATCTGAACCTTTTGATATGCGGTTCCTTTAAGATGAAATTATTGATGTTATAGATATAAATACGACACTTTCTTGTTGTTTCTATTTTCCGTGTCAGGGCACACTTATCTTAATGTGGTCTTACTTTGAGTTGTTAACCTATTAATACTTGATTGTGCTTGTTAAATTACCTTAATAGGGTGGAATGTTTGAGTTCCTTGGGTGTCTAATTAGTTTCCTTGGTAACTAAAGTCCATATTACTCAGATTATTTGTCACCACTATGATAGTTCATTCAATCCTTATTTAGAGCAGTAACTTCAGCAATATACCAATGTGTGGGTTTTACTCTCATTTTGACGTGTGATATTTTTTTCTGTTGACTTGAAAGAAATGATTATAACGTATCCAATTATTATTTGTTGTCATGACTGTCATCCGTGTTTGGCCTGAATTCTTCAGGTTAATGTTCAGTTTTCTGCGAAGTCACCATTTTAAATGAATCCTGTGTTTTTGATGTGGTTTAATTTATTGAAAATTTTTTGATTTTCTTGTGGGACAGGTTCGTTTAAAGCGAGAGTACTTGGATCATCATGCACAGTCACCACAGATAGAAAGTAAGGTAATTTTGGTACCACCAAACATGAGACTTATCTTCAGTCTTCAGTAATCTGTCTCCTTTATAGTTAAAATTTTACTACTAAAACTACGCTATTTCAAATTTTTTTTTTATTTTAGAAGTAGCCAATTTAGTTCCTACCGTTTCGGTTGGCTTGATGTTGACCCAGAATTTTTTGAGTTTGTGTCAATTTGGTCCTATTGATAACGTGTCATAAATTTTGACAGGATCAAGTGTAAAATGGGAAAACAACCATTTTTAGTGGGGTGTAATAGCTTATTTTGTTATTTTCTTCTTCCACCACCCACAACCATCATCTGCATTGTATCCGACAACCATTTGCCGACACCACCACCTGCCACCGTTCTGTGTTTCTGTCTCACTGTCTCACGTCTTCCTTTCTTTCTCTATTTTTTCTCCTTTCTTCCTTAGGAACTAAAATCCCTTATCTTCTTGCATCCTCAAATCACCCCAACTGCTACCCCAGGCCAACTCTCGTAAGGCCATTCAACAACGGCAACATAGAGAATTTACTTAACCAAATCTCAAATTCTATACACAAAAATCTATATATAAATATAAATTTCTTCATGGCATGGAGAAACAGAGCAAGAGGGGAGGGGGGGTGCTTGGTGGCAATTAAGGAGGAGGAGAAAATATCACTAAGCCCCCCCCTCCCCCCTCCAACCCCAGAAACCCTGTCCCTCAGCCATCCACATGTCCCAAGCCCACTCCTCTCTCTCCAACCTTCTTCTCTTCCTCTCTTTCTTTGATGCAGCACGTGGAGGGATGAGAATGGTGGATGGTAATGTACAAGGGTCGAAACACAAACACGAGGCCACAACCTTAATCCTCAATTCTTTATTAATTCAACTCCCCTTAATACATCATTTGCGCCTCTTATGTATAGGCTTAAAACCCTTATCTGAAAAGGAATCAAAATTCTGACTAACAAGGAAATAAAAATAACACTTTAATTAGAAGATAGAATCCTAATGAAAAAGGAATAACTTAATAACTCAAAATAAATTAAATAGCTACCAACAATAATTATTAAACCAAAAGGACTTATTGACTTGCGTCTGGCCCTTGGGCTACGTCATCACTCTTGCCCTCTCTCTCCCCTCCTTTCAAGTTATCTTCTCTTTCTCTTTGCAAAACTCACCATTTTTGTTTGTGGGTGTGGGTGTGGGTGTGGGTGTGGGTGTGGGTGTGGGTGTGGGTTAAACCACTAAGCTGAGCTGAGAGAACACGGGATAGGGTTAAATAGGGCATTTGAGGGTGACACGAATGAATTGTCAAAAAGGGCAACGACTGTTACCGATTGGATTAAATTGCAATCAAGAATTAAGGGTCAAAATCGAGCCGAAAGAAATAATAGGAGATTGACACGGAAAACAACAGGAACCACCATTGTGATTTACCCCCCCTCCCGCCCCCAAACACACACGCATACACACAGAAAGAGAAACATGTACTTAAACTGCACATTGAAGTTGCAGGTTCTGACTGGAGAAGAGTGGTACAGTCAACAAGCATTACGGGCTGTGAATCAGGCTGTTGGTCGTGTCATTCGTCATCGTCATGATTATGGAGCAATTATATTTTGCGATGAAAGGTTGTTTTGCTTAGACATGAACTTATTGCTGGGAATTTCATCAAAATGCAGGCATATGTTACGTTAGTAGCAAAAGAACTGGCAACTGCACTAAAATTTACCCAGTCATTTGTGTCCCCTTTTATTCGTTTTGTGCACTTAACATTACTGTTTTGTTCTTATTGATCTTTACTGTCAGAATTTGTTGGAAGCATGCTTATATTATTAAACAACTATGCTTGGAAAATGTATAAATTGCTTGGATTTGAGTGCAGTGTACACCTTGTTTTATCATTACGTTTTGTTAGTTAGCATCCACCTGTTCTGAAATCGTGGTTATGAAGATCCATAAACGTCGAGTTAACTTATTTTCTTGATGTTCCTGAAATTTTTGAAATGAACTCTAATTAAGTTGAAGTATAGCTTTCTTGGAAATCTTCTTTATCCACATTATCACCATTGCAGATCTCACACATATTCAGTGGTTCCTATTAAGATGTGAACCTATTGGCAGTATATCTGTAAATTTGTTGAACCTTTAAAATCTTAATTGAATTCTGCAAGAAGGATATGCAGAAAATAGTACTACTATTTGTTGGGTACTTGATCATTTGGATGATTTGCTTTTCTATGATACTAATACTCTTGGTTGCTATGTCTGTGATTTTTGTCATGTTAGACTTATAAATGCTAATAGTGCTGTATTTTATTCATTCTGATTTGGTGTACTTGATGCTTTATTCCTTCGTTTTGTATCATGATATACTCCAGACATCTAGTTTTTCCTTCACCTCTCCTGTTATGAACAGGTTTTCACATTCAAGTCGTCAGTCCCAGATATCACTTTGGATACAGCCTCATGTCAAGGTATATTTTGTGGGGGAAAATATAGCTTTCTATTTGGAACAACTCTCATTCTTGGTGTTACTCATGTAGTGTTACTCCAAATTCGGGGATGTAGTTTTCACGTTGACACGGTTTTTTCGGGATGGAGCAATTCAAGGTCCTACAAAACTGGAACTGACACGAAGCGAAAGCCAGGGTTAAGTTCCTTTTAGCTAAATAATACTAGTTTCATGCTTTTTACAATTCATTTATATGCTCTTCTACTTTAGTTCAAGACTTTTTTGTGGCAATGGTAAGTTGATCCTAGAATGTATTGAGATTTGATATCATCAATCTTTGTTGATCATCGTGTGTTGATTTTCCGCTTAATATTTTAGTTTCCTATCTTTTGTTAAAGGTAAGTTTAACTCTTCCTTTTTCGTTTTTTGGCCATGGTATATTTATTTCTGTATCAATTTTTTTGTCCAATAAGGAAATGCAAAATCTATTCCCAGGCAATTGCAATATAATTACTAGCATAGTAGCATGTTGTGGGTCCATATCTTAATTGGCAACCTTTCTGTTTGCAGAGTAATGGCTCAAATTAATAGTTAAGCTGCTTGATTTTTCACTGGTATTGTGAACTTACTGAACCCAAAGTTTCTTTGCGTAGTTCTATAATAATTGATGACTGTGCTTATCATCAAAAGGTAGAGTCTAAGTAGCACTTACACAAACACATGAAATGACACAGACATGCCGACACAATGATTTTCAAAAAATATAGGACCTGACACTTCAGAAGCATGTAAAAAATATATTTTATATGTTGGAGTTGATCATCCGAGCTCAGCTCGACCTGCTGTTAAAAAAATAGGGGAATTGTACCACACTCAACCTCCTTTCTTTGTGCGTAAGGAGCTCCAGGGCCGGAGGCACCACCATCACCGCTTAGCATATCCACTTCCAGAAGCTGCTTTCCTTGCTTCAGTTCTAAAGCCATGAACTCTGGAACTAGCTTTCAGAAAGACCTGAACTTACTAAAGGAATTCTCGAAAAAAATCTAGTCTCTTAAATGAATCCGCGGGAACAAGTTGGAGCTAATTCAGAATTGATTGCAATGAGTCCATTCGCAATGCACATTCGGCTTCCTTTCTGATTCTTATAAATCTTGCCTGTAATCATAGGAGAGGAACATTGAGGAGAGATTCTCAATTCTAGATAAACGCAAGGTTTGGAACCCATGTGATGCGCTTTCAATCTTGAGTGAAGTGGCTAACATGCTACTAGGGAGGAGCTTAGGCGAAGAAAGATCCTGGTTACGGTAGTGTTAGAAAGGCTTCGAACACCCCTGCAGGCCAATTGTTACAACCATTTCATTTTACCAAATTAATATTTTAAAATCATATATATCATTACTTGAACATCAGTACATTTTGGTTTTTTACAAGTTACTTAAAACATCAATATATCAGCCCCATAAAAATTGCATTCCATCTGAAGTAATAAAAGAAACCATACATCATTAATCATTTAAAAATTTGTTCTATCAATCCATACATCGTGTGCCACAGAATTCCTAAATTTTTAAAAGTCTTATTTTATCATTGTATTCCAAATTTTGTCTCAATTTTATTATATATTTCATCTATGTATAAGTGATGGGATATGTGTTTACCCAAATGCCCAAAGTATCCGATTCTTAGAGAAAAAAAGACATAGTAAGGCATGTTTGAAAGAGTGTTAACATGTGTCAGAGACTATTCAATGAGTGTCATGTCTGACAAAAGCACACAACCATCTTAGAAGTATCTGTTACTGTACAAGGTGATGAAGATGTTCTGCTTTGCAAAAGACTTATCATATAAAGAGTTATATTATATTATTAGTACCGACATGTGAATAGCCACTTAAAGCAAATTGTGAAACTAAAAACTTGTGACTCCCCAAATATCAGTTTTTGAATCTCATGTTTGTATATGAAGCAAATACGCACTCGAAAGGGTGCTAACCTTCAGCTCCAATAGCTAGAGTCCTATAGAGGAGTCTTTCAGCAGTTTGTAGTTTCCAAATCCTGATTCAAAATAATTTAGAGAGAGTAGCAAATATCACCTCCTTTAATTCAGTTCAATACAAACCATATTTTAACTTACCCAAGAAGGGAAAAAAATCCATAGTTAACCTGTCAATTTGGCAACTGAAAGTTTATATTTTCTGTGTGCTTATATGGTGATCAAAAGGCTATTTTTACTAAGATTTTCTCACAAAACATTTGGGACCAAACCCAACACTCCTGCCATGTCTATTTCAATTGTGTGTCTTGCAGATATTTCCTGGCTTATGCAACTAAAGGTTGTGGTTAAAATATGCGATTACTAATTGTTTCTTTATTACTGTCTCAGGAAATGTGAACACATTGAAAGCAGCCCAATCTATGAATAAATCTCACCTGGAAAAGTTTCTTGTGCCACTGGTAATTATTTATTTTATTGAGTGTGAACTCATACTTCATCATAGTTGAACAAAGTTCTGTGATTTTCATCTATTTTCTCTGTTTCCTTTTAATGCTGCTGGATTTATATGCAGACCACACCAATGGATTCAGATTGCTCTGTTCAGTTGCCATCTTCTATATACAAGGTTAAAGCAAGTACCATTTCTGGCCATTGGGGTGAAATTCTTCCTGCTAATCGTTCATCTCTGACTTCCTACAACCGCATTCCTAGTTTAACATTGAAACGTTCAGGCGATCTGCTCTATAGTGAGAAAAAATTGTTACTTTCTGGGAGGAGAAGTATACATCAAATAAATCATGAAGTAGATTTGACCAGCCATTCCTCAGTGGATGAAGAAACAGGTGAAGAACTGATTGCACAATGTTCTTTGAAGAAGCATAGAATGGAACCCGAGCTAAACCAAAATATTGAGAATTCTTGCAAGCCTTCGTACAATGTCAAGAAAGCACAACTGAACAACAGTCCTACCATAAAAAATTCAGTGAAACGTGAGAAGTCACAGGAGGGTGATTACAGAAGCTTCCAAAATGCTCAAGTTGGTTCAGTGCTGCTTGGGGATATTGAGATGATTGCACAAAGAAATGGAACAGAATTTCTTACTCAGGAAAACAAGGTTGTTCTGTCAAGCCCTGCACCTTGTGATGATAAAGAAAGAAGGGGATCGGCTTTTCTGAGCCAGGTTAAGTATGCAGAATATATTCTTTTGGTCAATAGTTAGACTTGGACATTGCATCCACCCTCCCTCCCGTTGCCAGTTCTATGTCTGGATTACTTTTCTTCTTTCCATGTCAGCCTTGGTTTCTCACATTGTAGATTAACGAATGGTGCCAATAGTTAATCTAATCACCTCATCTACCTCTGAAGGTTCTGAGGTGTTCTATTTGTTTATAATTGAAAAACAGGGCTGGAGCACAATTCCTGAGGGCCACACTCGAAGATTCAGCAGGCCAGCAAGATTTGGGTAAATCATTCCAATAGTCTATTCTCAAAGTGTGCCCGAATCCCACTCAAGCCTAGGGCACCTTTTGATTCTCCAAACAACTCCAAAGAGCCGAACTTGAGTGGGCTAGGTTCTGTTTGGTTCCAGACTAGTGTTGCCTGCATGATGCTGGCTTGAGTGTGCTTCTTAGACCTAGTTTAGTTCTCTAATTAGGTTTAGTCTCTTGGTTTCCTCTATATACTAACTGATTTTCTTAGCCACAACCTTTTGCACACTTATGCAATTTAAAAGTCTAGAGCATTGGATTTTCTCTCTCTTGAAACCTACTTTCTCACTCTTACATATAGATTCATATTTGAGAGGTTTTCTTGCTCAAAACCCACTATAGTTACAGGGGATACTTATCCATTGCCCACCGTGTAAGGGATCCGTGAGGAGCAGGATCAAAGTGAGGCGTTATGTGGAGCTTTAGTGAATCCAGGTGGTGTGAGGAGTTTAGAGTCATTAGGAATGGACAACGAGTTGCCTTCTAGAAGATTGCCTGAACGAGGTTAATCGGATGGGATTGCGAGTCCTCTCGTCTTGAGTATTGTACACTCTTGATTTATTGTGAACTTTGATTGGTTAGATTCCTCCTATAGATTTCACCTTGAAGAGAGTTTTCTTCAATATTTTCTATATTAAATTTGGTGGGTTTTGTTATACGTGATTTATGTGTGATTGCATGCCTCTTAGTTCGTTATTCTCACGAGAGGCAAAGGTAATTGATTCAACTTTGGAAAGATAGAATTAAGGTATATTCGTCAAACTCTAATACACTTCATTAGTATATCTAGTGAAATAATAAACTTTACAAAGATAATAATGGCATCAACTACTAAATGTGCCATCAAATAACCCCCAACGGTTTCTATCTAGCTGGGGATTATAAAGGTCGACTTATCACATGGCAACGCCAATTGTAGTTTGCACAAATGTGTAGTGAAGATATCATCAAACTACATGTCTTTGGATACAAATGTAGTAGTTATCATACTACTTTTCACTTTTTCTCGAACTAGATGACAATCCACCTCATTCTGTTTAGTTTTTTGGTGGAATATAGGTTAAAAGTTATATGGATCGTACTATAATTATCATAATACATTTTCGTACGCAATTTTAAATCAACAACCCTCTCTTCAAGAAAGTATTTCATCCACATGAATTCACACGAAGTATGGGTTATGGCTATATAATTTTCTTTTGCACTTGATCTTGCATCAATTTTCTACTTCTAAATTTTCTAAGTGACTAGATTGGTGTTTTAAATATCGATTAATTTTTTTTTGAACGGCATTTAAATATCGATTATTCATATCATATTGGCCAATACATGGGAGATTTTGAATTTTCAATACTGATATTTACTAATGTATCTACTGATATTGTTAAATACATGACTGTATCACTGATACCAATGAATATCGAATAGGTCCATCGATGTATGAGGTCCCTTGAAATGCGTTCATTGGGCCCTTTTTGATTGATTCTTATTGAGGATCTGATGCTTGCATCTTGAATTTTGAATTGATCATCAACCCACATATAGGAATTCCATGTCCCTTTCCTAAATTTGAAATTCAATCAATATAAAGAAGGCCATCTTCTGGAAACCCACTATTTATTTCACCTTCAAGTGGGAAAAGGCTTCTAATCTATTATTTGAACCTAGATTGCCACTCAGAAACGTACAATATTTTGTAATAAATCTCCTGGCTTTTGGCACCTCTGCTCAATTTGAATTTGTGGAGTTCTCAACACGCAAGTGACCATTAGCTTTATAAAAGAGATCATGATCATGATGACCTTAACGCACTTTATACTGTTGTGTACTGCTTCCCAATATGGAAGATGTGTAGCTAACGTGTACTAACTAACCACATTGACATTAAAGGAGATGTCAGGATGGATAATGGTAAGATAGTTTAGCTTACCAACCAAGCGGCGATACCTATTTGGATAGGATAATAACTTGATCTACACAAAGTTTGACATTAGAATCCATAGGTATCTCCATTAGTTTTGACCCCAATAAATTTGCCTCTTTTAGAATATCCATCATATTTTTCTTTTGCGACAAACTAATTCCATTCTTATCCTTAGATTTGGATACTTCAATGCTAAAAAAGTACTCGGGTTTACCCAAGTTTTTATTATAAAACTTACTTTGAAGAAAGGTCTTTAACTCTTCAATACCTTCCTCATCATTCTCGGTAGTAATGATAATTTGCATAAACAATCAACAAGATTTTCCCTCTCTCAAATGTGGGAGAAAAAAAATTAATTTTTGTTGGATAAGTATTATGTCAAGTTTAAGGGTTTATGTGAAGTGTCCTGATACCGTGATACAAGATTGGGAAGATGAAATTAGGGTGTATTTCTTCAACCTAACACACATCATTAGTATATATAACGATTACGAAATAATGAACATTACAAAGACAAGAATACCCTCAAATACTAAATGTGCCATCAAATAACCTCTAACAATAATTATAGAGTGAAATTTTTATCCAGTAATCTTCCTTGTTAGTTTGTCTTAGTCACCCTTCCCTAGGTAGTAGGCACTAATCGGGTTACCTCAACTATTCTGCTTTGTTAAATTAATCCAATGGAAAATCAACATTTAAATTTTTTTTAATGGACAAGACAATGATTAAAGTGTTTAAAGATGAGTGATATCCAAGGGTAAGTTGATTGACATTGGAACAAATCTCTGATGTTGGCTCCTGGTTAAATATTTGAGTATCACGTCCCTTCCCTCCCATTTATGCCCCTCTCATTTTCGTAACATGCGGTGGGTGCTTGCTTCGCTTTTCTTGACGTGAAGTCATATTCGTTGAAAAAATTTCTTCATCGGGTTATAAGGGTATGCTTGCCAGGTCGTTGCATACAAGCACGTCAGCGGTATTGGGGTTGCTTAGGTGTGTCAGCAGGGCGAGTTGTGCTGGGTAATGGGGGGTATTAGATTCCTAATGCTCACACGTGCCTAGGGGAAGCTCGAGTGGCCAATTGGTTCCCATCATTTTCCATTTTAAACATTGAACTATCCCAACTATCTCTTCAGTGTACCTCTACAAACTATCCTAAAATGTTCCGTACGGAATAAATGTTTATTGAGAAGCACTTTGTAGCATGGGAGTAAGCTTTTGCCTTAATGATGAACGCTGCTATTTTGTTCTCTATCAAACTATGACGAGCAAAAGCAAGTCAGCTTTACTCTCTAAATTTGATGTTATGCTTTCCTTATGGATGCCAAAGAACGGTTCTTGATGGAGGACTTGTTTAAAATTGTGAACCCCACAGGTTAAAGAGAAGCTTACTGATGCAGAGTATACAGAATTTGTTGGTTTTATGAAGGCTCTTAAGTCTAAAGCGATGATGATAGGTCAAGTTTTACAATCCATTGTGAGATTATTCTCTTCTCCGGATAGGCTCTTTCTTCTTCAAAGGTAACATTGCTGTCTTCACTGTGTGTTTAAAATCATTCTTTATTCATAGCTTATTATCATCTCTGGAATCAAGGCATTTTTAGTCAGTATGGCAAATGCACAAGTTTGGTCTTGTCATTTTCATTTTTATTTTGTCATATGCTTAGCAGATGACTATAAACTTCAATGAATAGAATTGGTAATGTGACGTAACTTGATTGATGCCTAACTGCTTAAGCCTGAACACACGATAGATGCCACAGCTACTAACTGTTGTCTGTTTATCTATCATGAGGTTTCAATTGTTGGTAATTTCGTTTCTGTTTAGATCTTTTCGAAGTACAAATACTCATAGAAGCATGTTGCTTATGCTGCTTTGATAACAAAGCATGAAGTGTATAAAAATTGTAGCTCCCTTCTTTCTCGAAATGTTCTCCTTCATTACTTGTATTATATCAAATTGTAGCTCACTTCTTTCTTAATATGTTCTCCATTACTTAAAAAAAAGAGAGGAAGAAACAGTGTTCGTAGATGCACTTGCTCTTTGCTCACTTTTGTAATTTCTGTCAGCAGCTGGCATTTGAAACATCAAATACATACATGGTTACCAGCGCCTACTTCGTTTTTCTATGTAATTAAAATTGATGCAACTTTCTGTTCAACTCAATCCAACAAGGTTTTATCTTCATTGTTTTGGATCAACCACCTGGATCTATGCCAATTTGCTCCTTTGGTGTTGCTTAAAATAGGAGTTCTATGATTTTTTTTCTGTTACAATTCTTTTTTTTTTTTCGCAGTTGAGTTTGTTCTATACTTGCCATTG
Source organism: Heliamphora pulchella (assembly GCA_032270985.1). NCBI lineage: Eukaryota > Viridiplantae > Streptophyta > Magnoliopsida > Ericales > Sarraceniaceae > Heliamphora > Heliamphora pulchella. The sequence goes on from JAULJZ010000023.1 coordinate 11,943,100, forward strand.
TCTTCTTATCTATGAATTTCCTTTGATAATCGGTAACTACGACTGCGGAAAGTCTTTTATCTGCTTATCTTATCATCCCAGGATATCAATCTTTTTCTTGTCATTGTTGACAGATTCAAGGATTATGTCCCTGCAAAGTACCATTCCTTATATGAACTGTACCTTAAAAGAAGTGATGATACGGTTAATGTATAAAGTAAGAGATTCTTCCCCTCTTAAATGTTTATAATGGAAGTAACGAGTGTTGCACTTTTTGCTATGTTTGAATCTTTGAATTCTTTTTTTTGGGGGGGGGGGGGGGGGGGGGGTGGGCTGTTTT
>JAULJZ010000023.1:11962931-11978553 GCA_032270985.1 Heliamphora pulchella
TGAGTAATGGGGTGGTCTTCGTAGCGTAATATCCACTTCTTACTTTTCTTCTCTCTCTCTCAGGGTTTTTCCCCTTTTCCCTCTCTTATTTGTAGCTTACCAACTTATATTTTTCTTCAAATGTGAAACTACCCTTCACTCTTTCAATATGATTTGAGTTCCCTTTCGTTTCTACCTTTTTTTGGGTTCGTCCTCTTGGTTCAATTCTCGTGTTTGAATTTGGGTTTTCCACGTTTCTTTGATTCGTTCATACTTATGCTTTGGGTTTCCATCTGGGTGCCTAACTTTCCTGCACAGCCAATTTCTTAGCTCTCTTCATTTTCCATCTGGGTTTCTCTCGTTCACTTCTTGCATTTTCTTCTTGATTCCCTTTGTTTCCCATCTGGGTTTTCTTTTCCCCATTTTGTCTCTTTCTCTCTGCCCATGAATTGCTAACGCCATTGATCCGTTTAAGCCTTCTGCGGATGCGTTGAGAGAGAAACCAAACAGACCATTACTGCAGAAATCCAGAATCTAGGGCATCAAAATTTATAGAAGTTGAAGTAGGAAGAACCCTATAGATTTGAAGAATGAAGTGTTTCTTTCCTTTCAAGGATAAGTCCAAGTCCCGGCAAAGGAAATCTTCGCCGGAGTTAAAAAGCCAGAGCAGAAAATCGGATAATTCAGCATCAAATCAGGCGATGAAGTCTTCTGTTTCGGCATCATCGCCGCGGAGCATACCGGAAATGTACAAAGAGAAGGAGCACAATTTGAGAGTGTTCTCTTTCTCAGAGCTCAGAACTGCGACTAGTGATTTCAATAAGTTGCTAAGGATTGGAGAAGGTGGGTTTGGGAGTGTATATAAGGGTACTATTAGGCCTCCAAATGGGCAGGGTGACCCTACTGTGGTTGCCATTAAAAAGCTTAACAAACATGGCTTGCAGGTACTGCCTTTATAGTTCCTTTGTGTTCCTCAGAATTCTTGGACAAGTTCTATTTAATCTTTAACTTTTCCCTTTTGGCAAGTTGCTTTATAATTGAATAATATTAGTTACTTGCTACACTTGCCATGTTTGATCTTTAGTTATTAGGATAATTTGCTTAAGAAGACCTCTAGTTGTTGAATTCGCAAGGAAACTGATATTATGAATCGAATTAAGGCTATCTTTGGTTTACTGAAATGACAGTGATGATTTCGTCAAAAGATTCTCAAAAGATCATTCATAGTTATTTAAAAAAATGATAGAATGTCAAATCCAAAAATAATTATTGTTTCTCTACTAATATGAGAATTACAGCATAGGCACCAAGGAATTGTTATTTTATTGTTGTACAAAATCATTCTATTGAACCAAACATTACCTAATGGTTGTAAAATCATGTCATCCCCATATTTGATTTTGTTAGTTGAAATAAAATTTTATTGTTTTGGAATCTCACCGGCTACATGATTTATTTGAAACTGAGGACTGAGGAAATAGTGGAGTAAATCACAAATCAAAGAGTAAGATTAAGATTGCTGTTATATTGAATTTATTTGGATTGAATAAGGAAGTACTAAAACAATAGAAAAGGATGGATCCAAACCTAAACTTCGCTGCGGAACAGGGTGGGTGGGTGTACACTGGCTACCAAATTTCTCCCCTTTTCAGGATTTTTCTGTTACATACCTTTGAATTTGTGGAACACAATGTTTGATTTCTGTTTTATGTAGCGTTATGTTATATGAACTTTTCTAAATGCATGAAATACTTGTATCGGACAATCAACACTCTGGTAAAGGTATAAGATATGTGTCCAATATTTTTACTTGGAGATTCACTTATAAAGCATATTTTGTTATTCGAGTTTAACATAGAATTATGCATAAATTTTGATATTATGCATGAAATAATTAATGGAACCTTGCAAACACAATTTACTTTGGAAAATAAAAAAAAATTATATATTAAGGAATATGAATATTTTGCCGTGTTTCGGTGTTCTTAATACTAGAATTAGATGAATTCGACACTTAGACACATACCCACGTACACACACTCGACACTCGAACTGGAGTCCATGTAACATAGGTCATCTATGACAGAATAAGATGACCAATGGGTTATATGTGGTCATATATTTTGTTTCGACTACACTTGAGTTATCCTCTAGAATAGTATTGTTCCAGAATTTCAGAAAATTGAGCAGAATTTCAGAAAATTGATCACTCATTGGAGGGTTTACATAGCATCAGAAGCTAATTAATTTTGTCCTCAATAGAATTTATGGATAATACTATATTATCCTGCATGCAGAGGACTATTCCATTTGCATGGGCATTCCAAACCAATTCAATTACCCTTTTTCTTCCTTGGGCTTCCTTTGTTTATTTTTCTGGGCAAGTGAGAGCTTATTTGTGCTACCCAGCAAAGCATATGATTCATAAATCCTCAATTGTACTGTGCTTTAGTTGTGAGACTCCTTGCAAGCTGTGGAACCACTTAGATAACTCACCCTCATATCATCCATGACCCACCCAATTTGATGTCAAAGAAAAATGCCATACACTCCTAAGTATCGTGTAACAAATATTAGTTTTTCCAAAGCAAAAGTAGAAGAATATGAGTGGCAGTTGATGACGGTCAAAATAAATTTTGACCCCATTTGCATTTCTGTATAATATAAACATGCTGTTCGATGTCATTGATTTCATGGTCTTCTGATCTTTCATGATAAGGACTTGAATTTGTATTCTTAAAAACTTAGAGATTCATTAAAGAAATCATTATTTACTCCCATTCAGGCGTACTTAACCCCCTTCCCCCCTTTTGGAATATTATTGGTAATTTTGCATAAATATTTCTTATATTTGTTTTCTATTCTCATGTAGGGTCATAAACAATGGCTTGCTGAAGTTCAATTTCTTGGCATCGTTGATCATCCTAACCTTGTAAAGCTCCTAGGATACTGTTCTGCAGATGGGGAAAGGGGGATACAACGCCTGTTGGTATATGAATACATGCCCAATAAGAGCTTAGAAGAACATCTTTTCAGAAGGGCTTCGGCAACTCTGCCTTGGAAAACAAGGTTGGAAATTATGTTCGGTGCAGCTCAGGGATTAGCTTATCTGCACGGAGAATTGGAAATCCAGGTTTATTTTTTGTTAATCAGTTTAACATTAGTGGTTATATATTACAACTTCTGAGTGTTTAGTTCAAATGTTCTAAGGTTTTTGAGCCATCATGCTAAGTAGCTAATATTAGGGACGTGAACACATGTTCATACCTTCTAATTCATCTCAAAGAAATGCACTGCACATATTAATTGATGCTGTGATGTTACTGGTAAAGGAAATTGTAGTGAATTCGTCGTTACTGGGAAATTTCCCTACTCTACACTGTGCATGCTCATAACTTACCACCAGCCACTACATTATAGCAGGATCCTAATTCCAAAAGCCTTTCTGAAATGGACATGGGAGGCTGACGACGGAGTAAAAATGTATATAAACTGGTGTGGGAAGATACTCTACATTTGGATGAAGTGAAGTTCCAATATGTTGATGTATAAATTGTTGAACTATTTCTTTTTGTGTTAATCTGGAAGGTGATATATCGAGACTTCAAATCCTCCAATGTGCTCCTGGATGAACACTTTAAACCAAAGCTTTCGGATTTTGGACTCGCTAGGGAAGGCCCAATTGGTGACCGTACTCATGTATCCACAGCAGTAAGTAGATAGTGTATGAATAAGATTGTAGGATGGCATGTTGTACATTGCATAACTGGTGAACTTTATGACTCCTGTAAGTTGTAACCCATTATGAGCATACTATTTGTAACTCTTAATGATGCTTCTGGTCTGGACATCTAGTATTTTTGTGGGAACCAAACAAGGGTATTTCAAACTCTCTCTCTCTCTCTGTTTTTGTTATTTTAGAATTTATTTCCTTTCATGATAAGTTGAGTTTCGTGCATCAATTGATTTGCACGTAAAACTTGAACTAAGGTCTTCACAAGCTGGTTTTGTTGTGCTGTTTCTAATGCCATACATAATCTTCTTATCATGATTGAGAAGCAAAGGCTTATGTGATCTCATTGAAACTACTTGGTACACAAAAATGCAACCACAAACTTCGCTGAAATTGCATCCTGGTCATACATATGCATGTGGAACCCACAAACATATGTAGTGGAACCCACAATGGGATGGTCAAGATGCATTCTCTGTGATGTCTACATGCGTTATTGCTGTCATGCTGAAGAACTTTTCTGTATTTTGTTTCCCATTTTTTTTGGTATCAGGTGGTTGGTACTTTTGGATATGCTGCCCCAGAATATGTTGATACCGGCCACCTTACAATCAAGAGCGATATATACAGTTTTGGCGTTGTGCTTTATGAGATTTTAACAGGCAGGCGGGCCATGGAAAGAAACCTGCCGCCGATGGAGCAGAAGCTTCTAGAATGGGTGAAACAGTACCCGGCTGACAATAAGAGGTTTAGCAAGATCATCGATCCACGACTGAGAAATCAATACTCTCTCAGCGCAGCTCGGAATATTGCCAAATTGGCTGATAGCTGCCTGAGCAAGAACCCTAAAGACCGGCCGACAATGAGTCAGGTGGTGGAGAGTTTGAAGCAAGCAATAGATGATTCAGAAGAGGGAAGTTCTTTGGAGAAAAACAGTTCTGGGTCATCTGCATCCAACCCGGTTGCCTCAAATAAGCACTCATCAAATAGGAGTTACTGATACTCCAAGAAGGAATGACACACTTGCCTCTGCCTAGAGGTACTTCAGTTAGGGCTAGTAAATAAAAAAATTTATGACTTCAAAGAGGAGAAAAAACCCTTGACTTTCTGTAGCTAACTCTTTTTTTCCCCTTCAAATTCTTGACAGATAAAGTCATAAATGCTTGAATATCAAATACGATATGGGATCATCTGTTCCGAAAATTCTATGCATTGAAATTTATTAGATTATGTCTCGAGATTCTCATGCCTTATGTCTTGATATTTTTACATTATCATCTGCTTTGCTGCTGGCCTTTTTGTTCTTTGATTTTTAATGACAGAGTTCATATTCATAAGCATCTACGGTAGAGGGCAGCAGGAAAAGATAAGAGAGAGCATTCATGCATAGAACGTTATGCCCTCGAAGGGGACTTTTTACAGAGTTTGTGGTTAGTCATAAAACTGGAACTATTCCCTTCTAAAGCGATTTTTCTTCTTGTGTTCTTGTTTGGGTTGTAGTATTCTTTCTTCTTTTTGGGCTAAATTGTATTCTTGCTTCCTCCACCAAAGATAGTGAGTGAATTGTTATATAGATTTAGGTCTATATGAGATAATGGCTTTGTTTATTTTATTTTATTTATTATGTTTTTAGTGAATTTTTTTCTATTATTTGAGTAAGCTATTATACTTTTCGGACCTATTTTATCGAGACAAATCAAAAAAGTTTTTATGAAAATATGAATAAATTTTTAAAAAGGCAAAAACAAATTATTTATAAGTTAATAAGCTAGTTTGTATGATGTTTATTTTCGTATTTAGTGATTTTTTTTAATTTTTTGATCATTGTTTTACTTTTTTTGATTTTTTTATCGTGATTTGAAAAAAAAAATTGGTTAAAAAATGAATTAAAAAAAAATATATATATAAAAATACAAAACTTATACAAATTGTCCAAATGGGTTGGGTTGGGTTGGGTTGGGTGAAGATAATACGGGTGGTAAATTGGTTGTGGCTTATAATTTTTTAATTCATCTATAACTCAAATTAACCCACTTAGGGTGTATAAAAGTTTCAATATATTCTATATACAAAAAATAATAATCCTTTAGAACATTTTCAACCATCCTCCTTAAATTTTAGCCAATTTACTATCTAAATTTGTGTTTGGCTTAACTTTTTTTTGTAAGTTTTTTAATTTTTTGACTTTTTTGTAAAATAACTTTTGGCTTAAAAAAAATTAATTAATTATAATAGAAGACTGAACGAATAGAATTTTTAGGAAGCTTTTAAGCCAAAAGTCTTTTAAAAAGTTAGGCTAAAGATAAGCTAAAATAGCTAAAAATTATTTTAATCATTTTTTTATCTACATTTTCAGCCATACTCTGTGTTGGTGTTTGACAATGTTAAAACTAATAACTTATAAATTGTAACTTGTAGCAGAAGTTGTGAGTATTTAGTAAAAATTGTAATTTGTATTTGAAATAGAAGAAAAAATATTTATAACTTGTAGCAGAAGTTATTGGTATTTAGAAAAAATTGTAACTTATAGCTAAAATTAGTAGCATAAAGTTAAAAATTATTTGTATTAGCATTGCCAAACACTCCATGTTAATGTTTTTGCACTCTCTTTATTTATAAGATACAAGAGTTTTAGCTTAAAGTATAAATTTATTTTTAGTGCATGAAATATGTGTGAATAGACATTTAAAGAGTATATTTAGCAATCCTTCAAAGTCTTAGGTGCCATTTGGTAATATTTATGTTTTCTATTTTTATTTTTAAATTTTTCGTAAACTGTAAACGAAAATATGTTTGGTAATTATTTTTATTTTCAAAAAACTGTAAATAGTTTTCAAAATTTACAAAATTTTAAAAAACAGAAAAAATGTGTTTTCACTTGTTTTGTAAACAAATTTTGATTGGATTCATCCGTAACTTTTAACTACCACTTTTCAAATATTTATCTTACCAAATATATTTTTATATTTGTTTTTTTATAAATATAAACGAAAACATGTTTTTTGTTTTTCGTAAACAAAAAATAAAAAATTGTAAACGTAACCAAATGGGTCCTTAACAACGAATTTTATATGTACATTCTTGTTTACTTAGTACACTCATCAATACAACTAATTATGCATCAAATAAAAAAAAAAGGAAGAGTGCATTTAGCACCTCCTCACATCTTTTCCTCCTCACCAAAGAGTTAGTGGCTTTCCTAAATGGAGGAAAAAAAATTTTGTGTCAAGAGGGTACTACCGTGTAAAGCACATGCGATACCCTTAACCAATTTAAACTTACCAAGTGGACAAATTGTCAGATGTTGCACACATTTCAAACAAAAATAGGTTCTTTAATTTTCCTATGAAAATCTCTCTTTGTTCATTTTCTGTCTAATTCATTCACTCTCAACAAAAGAAAAGTTTTGTTCTCTCCCAACACATTATAATATTATATATATTATTTAAAAACATAATATTAAAATAATTTAAGATAAAATATAGCAATAGATAAGAGAAGAGAAATTAATCTTCGTCTTTGAATGAATAATTAAAGTATATTCAATGATGGAGGATATGTAATATTATGAGAGATTTTGATAGATATAATATCTTGAAGAATTGTATATCCGAAGTTAATGAAAAGTAACACAAAATACACAAAAATGTGGAGGGCAAAAAACAGCATTTAGACCCATGTATTTTTTTTCATATTTGGTCAAAATGTTATTTCCTCTATTATATGCTCCCAATGAAGCCCTAAGAGCTTTATTGATTATACAAGTTCAAATGTGAGATATGTTGGTTGATCAACAAAGAGGCAAAGGTGCGATGGTGCGGTCTGTCCATAACAAGGCCAAAGTAAGGCCTGGGTGTACCCATGACAAGGTTACGATGTGCCAATGACATGCCAAAACGAGATCACGAGGTGTCCATGCAAGACCAAATCAAGGCCACGATGTGTCCATGACAAGGCCATGGTGTACCAAGGACATGCTAAAGCGAGGCCACGAGATGCTCATAGCATGCCAAAGTTAGGCCACATGTTGCCTAAGATATGCCAAATGGAGGCCCTGGCGTGCCCACGACAAGGCCAAAGCGAGTTCTTAGTGTTCTAATGACATGCCAAAGTGAGGCCATGGTGTGCCCATGACATGCCAAAGGTAGGCTACAGGTTGCCCATGACAAGACCAAAGCAATGCCCTTGTGTACCCATGACGAAGCCACCACGCTTTGGCCTTGTCATGGGAACACTAGAGCCTCGCTTTGGCTTGTTATAGGCGCCTTGTGGCCTCATTTATTCATGTCATGGGCACCTCGTGGTCTTGTCATGTGCACACCGGGGCCTTGCTTTGGCCTTGTCATGAGCATGTCTAAAATGTTGAAGATTAGAACACAATCACTAATCTCGTACAAGAACAACGAAAAACTCACAAACACGGAATAAGAACGAAGAAGAAAAAAAGATAGACAATCACACGCAATATACAAGGTTTACGTAATTTGACAAATCATGCCTATGTCAACGGGATCATACATTTTCACTATATTGCTTGGAAGAATCTAAGGGAAAGAGTTCTAGGGAGAAGAATAAAAAGAAATAACATAAAATTAAAAAAAGATATGGCTGCCACAAAACCTTAACAGTTATAACATGGGCTTCTCGGTTTAGACTGTTTGAACGGTATCGAGAGATTCGTCGAGCGGTTTGAGGGGGTTCTCGGTTTCTTGCCTGTGATAAACCACCGCTCGAACGGTCTCGCCTAAAAGTGAATTTTTCTCACTACCTCTGACAATTTTTTACATAAAGTAAATTCACTCAAATCCTTCAGATATCTCCAAATCAACACCAAAACCTTGAAACAACTAATAGAACCAATCATGCCTATGTGATCCAACCTTCGTCTTCTATCTCTGAAAACCAACTGAAGCTAAGCACAATTTTAGTTTGTCAATGTTGACCCCCTTAGTCAACATGTCGGCCAGATTCTTTACTTCACTAATTTTCTCAAGATTTAGTTTTCCACTGTCAAGTAAGGAGCGTATGAAATGGTACCTCAGCTGCATGTGCTTCGTTCTGGAGTGGAATGTCGAGTTTTTGGTAAGAAAAATGGAACTCTGACTGTCACTAAAAAGCGTAACTTAGTCTATTTTCTTACCCTTCTTCCAAGAGACCCTGCAATCATGCCATCTCTTTCCTAGCCTTTACAACATCAACATACTCAACTTCTATAGGAGAGAGTGCAATGATTTTGCAACTTTGAGGCCCAACTTACTGCTATACCACTCGGGGTGTAGACAAACCCGGTGGTGCTTTTATACTGTCAATATCACCGACTAAGTCAGTGTCTATATAGCCAAATAGCTTCATCCATGTCCTCGTAAAACACAAGAACATGTCTACGGTACCTTTCAAGTACCTTAAAATCCACTCGACAATATCCCAATGCTGCTTTCTTGGATTGCTCATATACCTGCTGACTATTTTCACTACATGTGTGATATCTGGTCTTATACAGACCATGGCATACATCAGGATAGTAATAGCCAATGTATAAGAAACCTTGCTCATGTGCTCCTACTCTAACTCTGTCTTCGGAGACTAATTTTAAGTTAGCCTAAAGTAACTAGCTAAGGGCGTACTTACAGGTTTGACACTGTTTATGTTAAACCTGCTAAGTACCTTTTTCACATATTTAACCAGTGAGAGTCTCAAGATCCCTTCAACTCTATCTTTGATGATCCTCATTCTAAGGATTTTCTTTGCAGCTCCCAAATTCTTCATTGCAAATTGCTTTGACAGATGCTTCTTCAGCTTATTAATCTCCTCCATGTATGGCCCTGTAATGAGCATATGATCATCCACATACAAATAACAAGATGATATAAGAACTTCCAAAACTCTTAACATAATGACAGTGATCTGCCTTTAACCTAGTGAACCCGATACTTTACATGAAGCTGTCAAACTTCTTGTACCACTGTCTTGGAGCTTGCTTCAGATCGTATAGGCTTTTTCTCAACTTACAAACCGTGTCTTTCTTGCCTTGTACTGCAAACCCCTCTGGTTGCTACATATAGATGTCTTCTTCTAACTCACTGTGAAGGAACACAATCTTGACATCCAACTGCTAAAAATAAAAATCTTCTACAGTTACAATTCCCAACACCATTCTAATTATTGTCAACTTCACAGTCGGGGAGAAGATTTCAATGAAGTCAACTCCTTCCTTCTATTGAAACCTCTTGACAACCAATCTTGCCTTGTAGCGCCTGCTACCATCGTGTTCTTCCTTCACTTTGTAGACCTATTTGTTAGGCAAACCTTTTCTTCTAGCTGGCAGTCTTTTTAGCTCACATGTCTGGTTTGTTAGCAAAGAGTCCATCTCATCTTTCATTACCAACTCTCACTTCATCGAGTTCTCGGTCTGCAAGGTCTCAGCATAACTCTCATGCTCATCACTGTCGGTGAGCAAAATGTAGAACCAGGATGTTGAAAACCGCTTTAGCGGTTGATATTCTTAGAAGACCTCATGACAGCCATCACTAGCGTACTGTGCTCCACCCATGGATTCGCGTTCTCCTTGTTTTCTTCATTCCCATTCTGGATAGCATTTTCAAGAATGTTTTCAAGGTCAATGGACTCGAATTTATTTGTTCTTGACATCACAATTTCAGACTCCGTGTTGAACCTGTCGTTGTACAACATCTGTTCATTGAAAATCACATTCCTATTTCTAACAATCTTTCAGTTTTTATGATCTCAAAATCGGTAGCCAAACTCATTATCACCATAACCGATGAAATAACATTTTTTGGACTTTGATTATAACTTACTTTTAGCATCAGAATCAACATGAACATACGATGTGCAATAAAAAACTTTCAAAAAAGATAAGTTTAGCTTCTTTTCCCTCTAGTCCTTTTTTGGGATTCTAAAATCCAAACGCATTGACGATTCACGATTCAGTAGGTAGGCTGTTGTGTTCACTACATTAGCCCAAAAGCATTCAAACAGCCCAGAATACACTCTCACGCTTTTGGCCCGCTCGTTTAGAGTCCTTCATTCGCTCAGCCACATCATTCTGTTGTGGCATTCCAAGAATAATTTTCTCCCGTCTAATTCCATTAGCCGCATAGAATTTCCTAAATCTTCTATCTGTATACTTGCCTCCATTGTTTGATCTCAGACACTTTAACTTTAAACGGTTTTAGTTTCAACAAGAGCCTTCCACTTAGTAGAAGTTTCAACGACATTGGACTTATGCTTCAAAAAGTAGACCCATACCTTTCTGCTCAATTCGTCGACGAACGTGACAAAGTATCTAGAACCTCCAAGGGATGCTACTAGGTGGTCCCCTTACGTCTTTATGAACCAAATTTTGGTGTCCTACCGCCTTTTAGAAAATTGACCTTAATTTGTTTCTAAAAAACGCAACCCTCACACAAATCAAATTCTACAGACTTTCAAACCTGGTAACTTACCCTTTGAATGTAGAATTTTCATCTATTTCTCGCTCATGTGCCTTAACCTCTGGTGCCATAAGCTTGTGTTCGCCCCGCCACCAGCGATTGCTACTGTATCTCTTATACTTGAAGTTGTGTACAAAGTACTCGTCCTCGTTTCACGAGCCACAACTATAGTTTTTTTGGTGACTTTCCACATGCCACAAACAAATGTCATTGAGTGCCTCTCAGCATCAAGTTATCTGATTGAGATTAAATTCCTTATCAATTTATGTATGTTTCGTACCTTATATATCTTTCACACTGACTAATTTGGCACTTTGATTCTGATATCGCATGTCCTCACGATATCTAATGCCTCTCCATCTTCCAAATACACATTGCCAAAATTACCGGTCATGTATTTCTCGGTGGTTTTTCGGTGAACCGTAGTGCGAAAAAAAGCCCCTGAATCTAATACCAAGGAATCAATAGGGTCGTCCACTAATAAGAGTAAAGCTTCTTGTACTTCATCTGTAACAGCGTTGGCTGACTCACCATCGACCTTCTTCTTCGACTCTATGCAATTCTTTTTGATGTGATCGGTCTTGCCACAACCCCGACATTTCGGTTGCTGCCCAGATCTAGACTTACTTCTATACTTTCTGGACTTCGAATTGCCTCGGTTCTAATTTCTATTAGTACCTTTACCCCGTGCTTCAATATTCGGCACTCGACTTAGAGCTGAACACCTCATTGGAATCCCTTCTTCAAACCTTCTCGCTCAATATCAGATCTGCAATGTCATCATATTTCAGTTTTTGATAGATATTTATTGATTTTTTTCCTATAAATATATATGCATAATTTATTAATTGTAAAGCCTTTTATTACATCTAGGGATGACAATTTCACTAGTCCTACCCTACACCTACTCTGAGTTTTACAAATTCTTCATGTTCCTAATCATAACAAGTGGGAAGAGAATAGTATTTGTTTCTCTTGCTCTATTCTCGATTATATAAATTAAATTTTTTTATTTATAAATACATATATAAAGTTTAATCGTTTTAAATATAATACAACTAGAATATAAAAATATTATATTTATATCTTATTTTATCCCCTATTTTTATCTGTTGTCATTTTAATTATAATTGTTCATCAATCGTTATTTTTTCTTTTACCATATTATTTCTTAGTCTCATTAGTATTATTATTTTTATAATTTATAAATGATTTCCAATATTTCCTCGCTCTCACCACTTTCTTGATCATTTTCACCCCACTTGGCCCCCATAACGACAAAATAAGAAACGGAAATGAGGGACTTCAAACCCACCCCATGCCACTCCCTTGCCATATCTAATTTTATCAATCTAATAATTAATTCTATCTTCGAGTAGAAGTAGTCTAAATTAAATTCTAAGAGTAGCAAATGCATATTGTTCTTTAAAATATTCAAGGAAGAATGTTTTGAGAAACTGTAGGTAAGTGGAAATATTTTTTTTGTATATTAATTTTTATCATCATGAAGATTAATAAAATTTCTTTTATTAGTTTTCAATTTTTATTTTTTCCCATAATTTCTTTGTTTGTTTAGCAATTTCATATCCAATTAAATCAAACAAGGCGAGAAATTATACACAATTGCTAGGAATTCGAATTTTTTCAAAATGATTTTACTCTATCAAACTTGTTCGGAAAAGATTTATTTTGTTAATATTTTTGGCATGCAAAGTGGATAAGAACATACTTTCAACGAAATCAAACCATGTAAATAATATGATAAAAATTAGTTTACATGTTACTTGATTAACACCATAAAAATGTGATGCAAAATTTTGGCCAAAACAGTGGTTAAAAATATGCTTTCAACATCAATCCTTATAAGTAACATGTGCTCTATCCAATTGGACTTTGATTTGTGTCGAAAATATTTTTTTTTTCCGGCAAAATCTTCTTCTTGGTACAAATGGGATCTCTATAACCGAATTAATTAGTATACGTTTGGCCTAAAAGGTTTAATGACATTTTTGTCCTTTTTTGCTAAACTATAAGTTAAAAATAGAAGAAAAAAAAAACCCTCAAACAAACACCTGTCATGTCGTGTGTTTCGCTATTGAAAATATTCATATTACGAAATATTCAATAGCCCACCACAAATGACACACCTCGAGAGTAATCGAATGTTAATGGAGGGGCAAGTTTTTATCTACGTTTTTAGAGGTTGAATGACAATTAGTTTAAAAGTTAATTTTTTTTTTGATTTTTTTAGTTAAAAAGTTAAATTGAGTTTGATGTAGACTGTTTGGTAAATTTTTTTATAAGTTAGTTTTTTTGTTTTTTCACGTGTGTTGATTGGCTATTTTTTTTTAATTTTTTTTTAAATTGAACAATATTGTCTTCCTATATAATTGATTATAACGATATTTATACATAGTCGACATTGAAACTAAATAAATTTTAAATCAAGAGTATTATTATCTTTTATAATAAAGTAAAAGTTTGAATAGGGTATTTTAAAAATCGATATTTTGGTTTAATTTTTTAGTTTTTTTTCTAAATTTTTTGGACGAACAAAATATATCTTAATCTTTTTGCCAAAAAAAGAAAAACAAAAAACTTAGGTTGCTAATCAAGCCCTTATCAAGGGTTCATAATCGATGTGGCAAAATTGTTTTTATCAATTTTTTCTTTGGATTATTGGTGAAAACATTTGTGGGGGTCAATATAATCTGAGCTTACATCCGAGTCACAACAGTAAGGGTAGAGAATCCACATGAAGTCTAAGAACCGTGGCTAGAGCTCATACTGATTGAGTACCGTGCTAGCTAATTTCTAGCGGCTCGGTAGAACGACTGCCAACTTGCACGAATCTCGAGGATCTAGCGGCCAAACTCCACAATCTGTACACATACTAGCGCCCATGTATTAAGAGTTGTTGGTCAGATCTTTTATAAAGAAAAAATGGTAAATTACATTTACACCCTATGTATTTTAGGATAATAATATTGACACTCCCTCTGTCCTCTGAAATATCATTGTACTCACTTATATTTTTATTTTTATAACACTTAATTATAATAAAGTGGGTGTCAGTATTATTACTCTAAAATACAGGGGGTGTAAGTGTAATTTACTCAAGAAAAAAACAAAAGAGAACCTGGCAGTGCTAAAAGGACACACCACCCAATCACATATTGTTGTAGTAGAAAGTAATCGATGTTGTAAATAGATTAAACTAATCTCCCATTTAACTTTACAAATTTCGAAACAGGGCCCTCGTAAAAAATTCCACATTGATCATTGATAATTTGACCAACATAATATACTAATAGGTTGTATGATTTTAATGCTATTACAATATAAATGAATTAATATTTTGAAAAGAAATTGCAAAGAAAACTTCTCAACAATATACATATCAACGCAGTGCAAATAAGGTAGAATATATAAGGTTGGAAAAGTGTGGGAGGATGAAAATCGTAGGTCAAAGTTATAACTTTTTGTCAAATGAAATCAGTCAAATCTATCAATCAAATCAACTAGTCAATTAGACTAAATTGCATGCGAAGTGGGTATGAAATCACATTTTTAACATGTAATTTTACCTATAAACTGTCTACACAGGTCTGCATATTGGCATATGTCTTGAAATGGAAAAAATGATAAAATTGCAGGTTGAACCAACGATTTCACGTGAGAGAGCCACGTGGAGACAGAGCTACTTAAAAATTGCAAGTTCAACCTGCAATTTTACGTTAAAGTGACACATAGCAGACTTGCAAACTGCATGCTATGAATAGATTTCGAGATAACCTAAAATTGCAGGTTGAATATGCGATTTCACAGGAGAGTGACATGTGGCAGAGTACAACCTAAAATCACAAGCGAAACCAAGAATTTTACGTGAGACTGATATGTAGAGGCTGCACCGTAAAATCACAGGTTGAAAATGCAATTTCAACGTAGAAGTTTCATTGACTGAGTCAACCCAAAAAACACATTTTAAAATTGCATTTTTAATTTAAAATCGCATTTTCAAGCTACTATTTTCAAAACAACCTTACTTTACTCAATAGTTACAAAATAGCAATATTTTTATTAAAGGTAAATTACACTGACCTCCCCTGAGATTTAGCAAAATATCAATCACCTCTCATGTGATTTTAAAAACATCACTAATCTCCCATGAGGTTTTACTTTTAACATCAATTAAGCCCAACCGTTAAAATGTTTAACGAAAACCACCGTTCTCACCCGAAAACTGCCCTCAAAATCACCCCACCCCCAAAACCACCGTACCCCCCCAAAAACCACCCCCAAACCCCAAAACCACCTTCAAACCCCAAAACCACCTTCAAACCCCAAAACCACCCCCATCCCCAAACCCCAAAACCACCTCCCCAAACCCTCACGCCGCCGACCGCCGGCCCCACACCGCCACCGCAACTGCCAAAACATCCCCTCTTCTCTCTCT
>JAULJZ010000023.1:11986594-12001180 GCA_032270985.1 Heliamphora pulchella
CGGAGGCACTCTGATACTTAAGTTAGCCACAATCATGGTGAAGAATAATATAAATCTTGTATGAATATCTGATTGCGTACCTTTACCCGTAGGGCTCGATTTTTATTTATAAGACAAGTCATTTTTCATCAAGAATTCTAATTATTATTTTGAGTTATCTTTTTAACATAAAGTCTATCATATCGCATCTTTTAATGTTATCTTATCTCTTTAAAGAGATATGATTTTATCTTTATTGGGGGAATTTATCCCCTCCAATAGTATTAGATTTCTTTGTTCATTTTTTTTATAATATTAGGTTGTAATTTATTTATTAGAGATTTAGATAAGTATTAATTAAAACTTAGGATTTTTCTCATAAAATTGGTATTAATTATGGTAGATTCTTAGCTTATAAATAAGGCATTTAGTATTGTAAACATTAATAATGAGAATTTGAATGAAGGATGTGACTTTGTATCAGGGTTGCACGCCTTTGTGTAGGGGTGAAATTTTGGCCTAGGGCTCGTGGGCCGGCTGGCTCCAACCCGCCCCGATATTGTACAAGCCTGCTCCGAGCTTGAAGCAAGCCTAAGCCCGAGTACCCTAGAACTGGGCTTGGGCTTGGGGCTTCCCTTGGAGCCTGCGGCTTGACGCCCGACCCCATCCCAAGCCCGAACAAAATTTTATATTGCATTTAATTTTTTGAATAATAAAATTTTATATTGCATTTAATTACTTGAAGTATTCAACCTTATTGTATTATAAATATTAGTTTATAACTTAATTTAATAACTAATAACTAATAATATAATAATTTAATAACTTATAATAACTAATAGTAATAATAACTTATAAGTAATATTAATTTATAAAATAATAACTAATAACTTATAAGTTATAACTTATAAACTAATATGATAACAAATAATTAATAACTTATAAATTAAAGTAATATATAAAATATAAAGGGGGTGTTTGGCAGAACTTTCTGCTACTGCTTTTACCTTCTTAGTTTGCTACTAATTTTAGCTATAAGGTACAATATATTCCAAACACCTACAATTTTTATTACAAATTATAACTATTTTTCTTTAATTTCTGCTACAAGTTACATTTTTTACCAAATTCTCACAACTTCTGCTATAAGTTACAATCTATAAGTTACTAGTTTCAGTAATGTCAAACATCACCAAACTAAAGTAATAATAACTAATAACTTATAAATAATAATAACTTATAATAACTTGTAAACTATAAAATAATATATGAACTTTAGTTTATAATAACTAATAACTTATAATAACTTATAAACTTATAACTTATAAGTTATTACTTATAAACTAATATGATAACTAATAATTAATAACTTATAAACTAAAGTAATATATGAAGTATAAACTAAAGTAATAATAACTAATAACTTATAAGTAATAATAACTTGTAATAACTTATAAACTATAAAATAATATATAAACTTTAGTTTATAATAACTAATAACTTATAAGTAATAATAACTTATAAACTAATAATACAACTAATCATTAATAATTTATAAACTAATCAGTAATAACTTATAAACTACAAATAAACTCTAGTTTATAATAAGCTAATAACTAATAAGTAATAATTTATAAACTAAAGTAATAAACTAATAAGTAATTTATATACTAAATACAATTCAAAAAAATTCAAAAAGCCCTCTTATGGCCCGCCCATGGCCCAGCCCAAGTTTGAGACCCCGAGCCCAAGCCCATATACCTCTAGGCTTGGGCCTAGGCCTACCCTCCCAAAGAAGTCCGATCTGGCTCGAATTTGTGGTGGATGCACATTGGGCTTAGGTCGGGCTTGGGCAAGCCAAGGAAAGACCAAGTTGGGCCAGGTCAAACGTACACCCCTACATTTGTGCTACCTTTCAATGCACCCATGATCGTGTCGTAGTCGAACCAACCACACCGTAGTCGATAAACAACCATCATTCTCAAGCATCATCTGACCATCCTTCGTCATTGTTGACGATTGCTGCCAAATGCAAACCTTGGCTGAAACCTCTTCGGCATTCCTATTGACTGATAACCATCACCGACCAGATCAGCGCCCTCGAGCCTTGTAATCTCTCTCTCTCTCTCTCTCTCTCTATTGACTGATAACCATCACCGACGCTATCATCTTTTCCTCTCCCTCTCTCCTGTCAAACCTTAGAGCTTGTTCTCATTCTCACACTGAATTGGAGCCACAGAAGACGATCAAATTTTGAACCAAAACCCAAATCTATTTGCTCGCAATCCTAATTGACTTCTTAGCACGGGCTTAGCTTACGATGTCTTTGAAAGCCCTCAACCAAATGAATATTTCACAGAGAACCCGAAAAAGCCCATCATTGTTTGAAAATATCGAAAGTCATAGCATGACTTGTAACTCAGAAATAAACATCCACTTGAACACGAACCTGATCCAAATTGAGCCAAGTTTTTAAGCTCACTACAGTGTAAAGGTCCAAATCCGCTTAGCGCAAAATCCTAACCAGCCCATCTTGTAGCCCATTCTCCACCGCATCTTGCATCCCAAACTCCTTTCCCAACCCAACACCCTACCCACCCCTTTGACCCAATTTGATAAGAAAAAGATAAAAAAAGTCGGAAAAAAGAAGTCCTGAAAAAGATTACATATTTAAACCTTTATTCTTACACCTTTTTACACGTGCTTGATGAGTAGAAACACATTAATACTTTCCATATCTTTCTTGATGCGCTAACAAAGTTTGCAAAATTATTATTAATGGAAGATATAAATGAATGCAATTTCTGTATCTGGTTGCAATAGGATGAAATTTGAGCGCAAACCCTACCCTCAACCCTATTAACTGCTTTGGGCTAATAACACTACTTGTTTAGTTATTCGAAGGTGTTTGGTTCTTATTCAGATGAGCAATTATTTCTAATGAAATTTGGTGTGACTCATTCCCATGAATGTTACTCATATGTTATTTACTTATTTATGGATGAATAAATTTAGTGCCACTTATCATAAGGAGATAACACCATTAGATTTCGATATAATGGAAAAATTATTTTGTTGAAACTTGTAATTCCAAAAAAAGATGGGAATGTTATTTCATGGGTCTCCCAGCTCAATAACTACTTGGCAAAATTATCACATTCTGAACCACAACAAGTTTGATTTTACTCCATCTTATGAGTTAAATGATTCTATTCCTATAATTATTGAAGAGTTAGAAATTTTCATGTAGAAAATGGTTTTATCAGATCAAGAGTGAGCATAAGGCTATACTCAATTTGACCAATTCTATTGATTGTCTACCAACACAATTGGATATTTTATCAAGTTAGAAATGATTGATTTCCTTGTTGGTATTAAAGGCTTTGATTGGGTATTCAAAAAATATCTAGTGGACCTTGTCAATCAGTTGAAAACAAATATTTTTTAGATTGCATGTTTGGAGGCGTGTTTCAGAAGCTGAGAAAGTTGTCAACATACTCGATGTGTTTGATTCTTTGGCATGACATAGTTTAGTATTTCAAGGTAAACTCCAAGTCGAGTTTTTATTCTCAGTTGGAGAGAATGATGCGGATTACAGAGGACACACAAAGGTTCAAGTAACAAATTTTATTAATTATTGTCTTTTATTATTTTATATTTAGTTTCCATATAGTATTAAGTTATGTTTAGTTTATTGGGCTGAACAATGGAATGGAATCATGCTTCCGTTGGAGGATGAATCTCAATGTTTGGTTAGCAAAAAAAAATGATGGAATGTCAATTTAAAAAGTACTCACTATTCCTCCATTTAAGGGAATGGGAATTCCAACATAGATAACAAGAAATTGTCATTCTACTTTAGGTTTTTTATTCAGTTTTCTTATACTATTAGTTCTCTTTATTTATTAGAGATTTAGCTAAGTATTAAAGGATATTCTTGATAAGATTTTTATTATGGTAGATTTTTGGCCTATGGATAAGGTGTTTGGCATTGTAAACATTAGAGTTGATTAATGAAATTTTGAGTTTAGGGTTGTGGCCTTATGTTATGGTTGTGGCCTTTGTGCTACCTTTCTTTCTCCTTGCTAGTCCCGTCACGTGGTGCATCATCTAATCTGCTGAAATCCTGTCTTCTGTTACCACCTTGTTTTTAAAATATGCTAATGATGGATTGGTTGCAGGTGCGCAAAAGGCCACTAAATAAAAAGGAGCTTGCAAAGAATGAGGAAGACATCGTAACTATACAACCGCGTTCCAGTTCTCTTACAGTTCATGAGACTAAACTTAAGGTTAGTTTCAGTGCCTGGTCCATGTGCTTTCTATCAATTTGAAATATATTAGAAGATTTAGCTTAATGTAATTGCTTTTAGCTCTCATCCTTTATTTCAAGTGTTTTTAGTATTCTCACAAGCTTCCCTTATTTGCTGTCATAATCTTGCATTTTGCTATCCCAAGAATCTATGTTAAAATTGACTTTATTGCTTGTTGAATTTTAGATGGTTGTGTACGTGATGCTATTTCACATTTTAGTCTTATGGAAATATTGTTTGCAAAAAAGTGTATTAAGTTTAGTTCCTTTCCAGCTTATCTCATTCAACTCTTTTATTCATCCTATCATCACTATTGAGATACATTTTATACTTACGCTAACAATTTCAGTTTATTGTGCTTTTATTCTATATCCCTATAGGTATTTTGTTTCATAGAATGCCTGCATTTGGCTTAGTAACTTGTTCCTACTAATGTCTTGTCTATTTGGGTTGGTTAGAAGAAGATTTCTTCATTCCTTTCTATTCAAGCCATGTTTTATTATTGACATTTGATTGTGAATTTTTTGTAAGTTATGCTTGAAGTGGTCTTTTCACTGCCTTGAGTGTTGATATGTTACTGGGAGGAGTGAGCTTCAAGAATGAAAAATGCAGCATTGTAACAACAATTTTAGTTTTAATGGCAGAATTTGGTTCTGGAAGCTTCCACTTAAATATATGTTTTCTTTTTATGATAGAAACAGTTCCAACAAAAGTTGGATTTAATAGAAAAAACCTCTAGAATTGTTTTCATTGATAATTGTTTGCATTGATTTGATATAACACGAACGTAGATAATTGTATTCTTGTGATGGCTTTCTCGTATTGAAGATATCCTTGTTATGGGTGTTTGTGACTAAGAGTTTAAGATTGTTGGAACTTTGAATATGTTGTTGAAAGTCTTGAATCTCTAAATTCTGCAGGTTGACCTAACAGAATACGTGGAAAAGCATGAATTTGTTTTTGATGCAGTGCTCAATGAAGAGGTTTCAAATGATGAGGTGAGTATGTGAAACTATTAAAAATAATAAATGAAAATGAAAACGTATTAATGATTCTTGATGACGGAAATAATTTTTTAGACAGTTAATTTTGCTTTTTCATTTTGTCTCCTAGGTATATCATGAAACTGTGGAGCCCATAGTTCCAATAATTTTTCAGCGCACCAAAGCAACTTGCTTTGCATATGGGCAAACAGGTAAATGGCTTTGTTTTCTCTCTGGTGGTAGTTGGAATCTGTAACAACTTTCCCACCTTATTATCAGTGCTTTTTCTCATACTTGGTAACAAGAAGATTTATTTCTGTTGTTTTTTCCCCTTGAATTTTGAATCACATAAAATATATTCTATTCAGAACTCAGCTATTTGTAGACATTTCAGATATATGTCTTATTCTACTGTTACCTTCCCTTTTCTAGGTTTCATTTTGTGTTAAAACAAATTCAATATTCTTAATCATTTCTGCTTAAATTTTCACCCCTTCCACACCACAGCCTTAGATGTGGCGAGTATATCAAAGGTGGAAGCATTAGGATTCTTTCTGAAATTGGTAATCCTGAAAACAAATTTAAATTCTTCTTTAGTTTACTTGATTTAATGTATATCTGGTATCTACATGCAAAGAATTTTTTATGAGAAGTTGAAGGATACTGTGTTTCATCTACCCTTTTGAAATTCTTCTACAAAAATGCTATCTGTGATAGATCATGGTATTCTATTTATTGTTAGAATATTGATTTATGATTATTGCTTTTACTTATCAAATCCAAGTTTTTTATGATGTTCCCCAACTTTTGTAAGTATCAAATGAAGTTATTCAATTATTGTAACTTCATCACTTCCCTGCCCCTTTAGAGGTGTTTCTAAATTAAATTATCTGCCGTCGTATTCTTATCACTAACCTGAGATTAATTGTAATTCCTCAAAATTTTCCCCAATTTTTCTTATTGGCAGTTTAACCAGGTACTCATGTTGTGGTATTGCATTCTACCTCATAAAATCTTGAAATTTTCTATGCTTGCTCATTATTAGCCCGCTTTATACTGATTTGGTCACAATTGTAACCTGTGGTTTAAATTCTGTTTCTGTACAACTCATGATTTTAGTTCAAATGGTGTCTTTTTATCCATTTGGTTTCCTAATTATGGTTGATATCATTTAGAAGAAAGCATGCACTTTCGTGTTAAGTACAGTTCCAGTCTCTAGCAAATTTCACCCACTGTTTCTCAGGATATCTATCTCTAAAGGAAGACTCCAAATTTGGAACTCAAATACAAACACTCCTTCCTTCTCCTGTTTAAGCTATTCAACTTTTGTTAGTTCTCATATTCATGTGGTGGCTTGTACAATCAGATGCCCACTGTTTCTTTGACATATTATGATTACATAAGCTTTCATTGACACTTGTTTACATGTTCAGGAAGCGGAAAAACTTACACCATGAAACCATTGCCCCTTGAGGCATCCCGGGATATCTTGAGGCTGATGCACCATACCTACCGGAAACAAGGCTTTCAATTATTTGTCAGCTTCTTTGAGATATATGGAGGAAAACTTTTTGATCTCCTCAACGATCGAAAGTACTGTTATCATATCCTGTTTCGGAGTTCCATGTTACCATTTGCAGTCTTGAGATTTCTTAATTCTCTGTTCTTGCAGGAAACTTTGCATGAGAGAGGATGGTAAACAGCAAGTGTGCATTGTGGGTTTGCAAGAGTACAAAGTATCAGATGTGGAGACAATCAAGGAGCTCATTGAGAAAGGAAATGCCACAAGAAGTACAGGTACAACTGGTGCAAATGAGGAGTCCTCACGATCACATGCCATACTTCAACTTGCTATTAAGAGGTCAGCTGATGGCAGTGACTCTAAGCCTCCAAAACTTGTTGGCAAGCTCTCCTTCATAGATCTTGCTGGAAGTGAACGTGGTGCGGATACTACTGACAATGACAAGCAGACAAGGTTTATATCTCTTTATTATTTCTTCTCATTTCTACCCTTAATAAAAAACTCAGGACTGTTAAGCACTGTAGCTGAGACACTTGATGCTGGATTTTTTTATCAAATTGGTGGGCTCCAATCATAAAATTTTAAGTTGGTAAAAACGACCCTGAATGGATAAACTTGACTATTTGACTTGGGGTTATCCCCCTCACCCCCATAAGAAAAAAAAAAACTGTTAAGTAAATATAAGTTGTCAAATGCCGCAACTGCAGCATTAAAGCTGGTCTTGTGATACAGTCACAATTTATTTTTCCTAGTTTGGTTCTCTAAGCTTTTTCAAAATATTTAATGCAGAATTGAAGGCGCTGAGATCAATAAAAGCTTGCTTGCATTGAAGGAATGCATAAGAGCGCTTGACAATGATCAGGGTCATATTCCTTTCAGAGGCAGTAAATTAACTGAAGTCCTGAGAGACTCATTTGTTGGAGACTCGCGAACTGTTATGATATCTTGCATATCTCCAAACTCAGGATCGTGTGAACACACTCTTAACACCTTAAGATATGCTGACAGGTACAGACGGTCTTTTGATTTATCACTTTCTGGAAGTCATTTGACTTTATTTTGTTTTTCTCTCCTTATTTCTGTCTGAGCTTAATTCTCTCTCATAAACGCAACTGTTTAGAGTGAAGAGCCTTTCAAAAGGGAACAATTCCAAGAAGGATATTTTATCATCCACCTTAAACCTTAAGGGATCAACAACATTGCCCTTATCATCAGTTTTACCGCCTGAACCAACCTTTGAAGATGACATGGGTGATTCATGGCCTGAACAAGCTGATAGGGAGGAATTTGATGTTTCAGTAGAGTTCCAAGAGCCAGAAAAGCCATTGTGGAACAAGAATGGGAAAGTTGAAGCATATAACATCTCAAATTCAGAAGATAAATTGAGGAAAGCCTATGTGCAGGCAAATTTGAAGGCCCCACCTAAACTCAATACCAAAAACTCACATACTGATGATGATTTGAATGCCCTGTTAAAAGTAAGGATAGTAAGAGAATATTAATATATTATTAACGGAAGTTCCATCTTCTGACTATTTTGGCTTTCCTTTAGATATTTATTTATCAACTAAGGTTCAAAATTTGACTTCTGCGGCTTTTATTCTATGTTTCAGGAAGAGGAAGATCTTATTAGTGCTCACAGGAAACAAGTGGAGGAGACAATGGATATAGTTAGACAGGTTGGTGGTGCATGTTCGGTGGCATAGACACTAGATTGCATCAACCGACTTACAAACATAATCACAATCAGAAGATCACTTCCTTTTAATCTTTCCAAATTTATCTTCATTTTCATCATCCTATTTTGAATTATGAGGTCACTTCCTTTTAGTCTATCCAAATTTACCATCATTTTCATCATCCTATTTTGAAGCCTGTGGATTTCTTTGGTCGACCCACATTGGAGATGTTCTATTTATTTTTGTGTGCCACACCAAGTATAACTTTATGCTTGTAGATTCACAATTTTCACACAATTGTTTTATATTTGCAGGAGATGAACCTGTTGGTTGAGGCAGATCAACCTGGAAATCAGTTGGATGATTATATCTCTCGATTGAATGCAATCCTATCTCAGAAAGCTGCTGGCATTCTACAACTACAAACCCATTTGGCTCATTTTCAGAGACGGCTAAAGGAGCACGACGTCCTAGTGTCTTCTTCCGACCACTAGCTTCTGTTTGGAAGTGCACACAGAAGGCAGTTATGGGGTGTTATTTTTTCAGATTTTTGATGCAATGTCACCCCAATGATTGATTTGCTTATAAACACAGCTTTTGTAGTTTCACTGGTAGCTTATTCTGCTGCCATGTCAAGGTTTGTTGGATTGTTTCTGCAAATTCTTGCTGTATACTGCCAGAATTCAGGGGTTTCAGTTTTCCATTTATGATTTACGGTTGTCGTCGTCCTTATTATTTTTTTAAAAATCAAAATGCAAAAAAACTGTGAATTCACGTGCTATTAGTGCATGATTTTGTAAATCTTTGCAGCTTCTTGATGATAAAGTGGATGTTCTTGTTGGACTGTGATATGTTTTTTAATACTATTTATAATGCTAGATTATATTGGCTAATCCACTCTGAATTTGCATAGAGAGACAATAGAACGGTGAATGAATAGCTTATTTATCATCTTAGTTGTCCTAAGCTGTGTCATTCAATTTTGCCGTCATAAAGAAAGGGAAGAAAATATTTGTTTGATCAATTCGCTGAACCTTCCTCTTTTTCTTTGCCTTCTTGGCCCTCAATTGAGCCGAAAAAAGAGAGCCATATGAAGCAAGGGAAATACATACTATAATGGACATAGGGAACAATTATAGACTAATATATATATATATATATATATATATATATACACACACTTTATGTTTCTTTGGAATCTTAATCCAAAAAAAAGAGAAAAAGAGATAAATGTGTAAAGAAATGACCCATTTTTAAGTGATTGAACAACCATTAAAGAAAGTAGCACTGAAATAAAGGATTTTTTGCTTTGCTTGTAAACTATAGTAATGGAGTTTTATGTAAACAGAGATGCTATACGCAAATAGAGATGCAATAAACTTAAAGAAGTAGATAATCGAACGAAGACATTAAGGTTGAAATATCTCATTATCTAATTTTGGTTATTTTGTTCTCATTTTATGTGACCTAATCACTACTTATTTTATTGTTATGAATAAACATTTCAAGTTTTTAAATTATGAAAAAATTAAACACCATTTGGATAATGATTCTTTTTTACGTCCTGCCTATTTTATTTCTTCCACCATGTCCCAGAGACTTAGGCCTGGTTTCGTCTAATTTTACTATTTTGGATTATTTTTGTCTTTTTTAATCTTTTGATTATAACTTTTTATTCTTTTTACTAAAAATAACAATAAACAAATAAAATAAGTCAAAGCCATTATCCCAAAAGACCCAAACCAGTCACTTGTAAACTCTAGAGACTAAAATCAAACAAAAGACAAGAATGATGTGGGCATATATTGGACCTGCCAAGGGTATTCTTGTCAAATCACCATGTTACTTACATTGCGCATAACTAATTTCCTGTTAGAAGAACAACGGTATGATTCCCAGGCTCTTCTTTCCCGCTCAATCGTGATATTTAACACGAACTCTTCCCCTCCGATGCATTTTCTCTGCACTCAACTCTTCAAGAAACTAAAGGAAGAGAGAGAATCGATCAGAAAACAGAGGAAAGAGAAGCAAGCGATCGCATTGCTTGAAAGTGTTCGATCGAGATGGATTTCATGAGGAAACTGAGCTTTCTTGTGTTCTTACTGTGCGTGTTGATCTCTCTGAAGAAAGAAAATGCCGAAACCAAGAAAGGTTCGCTAACCACCACTTTGTCTTCATTCTATTCGGCTTCGGTTCCCGCGGCTCCATCGATTTCTCGTCCCCCGATCTCGTCCAAGAAGCGCGATGAGTTCGGCAATCAAGGATCGCTTGATTCACTTCGATATGATTTTTACCGTGAAACTTGCCCCCAAGCCGAGACGATAATCCGATCAAGGGTTCGTCGTCTCCACGAGATCCGCTCCGATGTCCCTCCAGCACTGTTGCGGCTCGTCTTCCACGATTGCTTCATTGAGGTTAAATTTCTTGCTCCCAGTCCTTGATATATCGATATTGATCTTGTTTGTTGTTGTGTTCACCACCTGATCGAGGTTTTTTCTTTTTTGGTTCTGTCTGATCTTGATAATTGATCTTCTTAACTCTCCCATTTCGTTTGCTTTCTTGCAGTTCCTTCTTTTTTTTTTTTTAAATGTTAATTTCGATTTGGACTTTCCTTATTTCTTTGCAAGTTTAAGAGATCTATTCTTAGTCCAAATTGTTTCTGGTTGTTTTTCAAATCATTGCAGGGGTGTGACGCCTCGGTTTTACTGGATGCCACTCAGGAAGTTGTTAGTGAGAAAGAGTCCCCTCCCAATGAAAGCTTGAAGGGTTTTGATCTGATCAACGTCATAAAGTCAGAGCTAGAAGAAGCTTGCCCAGGAATAGTTTCTTGTTCTGATATTCTTGTTTTGGCTGCTAGGGAAAGTGTTGTTCTGGTAAATCTCTGTCTCTCTGTCTCTCTCTCTCTCTCTCTCTCTCTCTGTGTGGTCTATGACAGAAAAAAGAAACAACGAAGACAATAAAACACTCAAAAACATTAGATTTATGTGATTCACCTCAAAATTGCATCAATTTCATTATGAAGGGAAACAATATAAAAAATGAGGGTACAAAAAACCCTAACAAGAAGCGACAAAAATATATTTATACCCAAATTGGGTCATAAGTTTCCTTCGCATCACAAAAAAATCATATTAATTGTAGCACCTCTAAAACATGGGTTATAAATTGGACCCCAACCAGATTCTGCGCACCTATCAATTATTACATTTAACTCTGAAACTTGAATTTCAGGCTGGTGGTCCATTCTACCCTCTGGAAACTGGTAGGAGGGACAGCACTCTTTCTTTCCCAGAAGTTGCAACATTCGAGCTTCCTAGGCCCGAAGACCATCTCCCAAAAACAATTGCATTATTTGCATCGAGGGGATTTGATGAAAAAGAGACAGTCAGTCTCCTAGGTATTAAAGCTTCCTTTCTCTTCTTTTCCTTTCTTGTTTTTTATTTTTATTTTTACTGAAAAGACATTCATATTATATCTTTACCGGCTGGATGATAGCTGTTATTTATCAATTGGTTTGAGTCCTCAGATTATTTCTCTTGTGTTATTGTAATTCAGTTCTGTAGTGCCTATGCTGGATTAAGATGGGATGAATTTCTCTTAAATTGCTATGTATGGTTTCTCCGAAAACTTTTATGAAAAGAAGAGACTATCCATGTCACGATTGAGAACACCGGAAACGAGCATAAAATAAAGGGTGAAGAAAGATACCTTGAACATACCGACCGTAGCACAGTACTTGGTTAGCATGTGTTTATTTTCAACCTAAACAACATAAAACATAAGACGATTGTGCTCGGTGTTTGTTGGGTTTCTTATTTTTCAGCACTAAGTTTTTTTTTGTCACCCTTGTTCTTATCAAACTTAATCCCTGATCTAGATGGTATGAAAAGTTCACTCACGTCATTTTTCATGTCCAATATGTATATAAGAAAGTATTTATGTTATTATGCCTTCCAGATATTTCTGTCTCTTTACATCCTTGTAAAGATGCTCAGCCCTTCAATGCACTAACATTGGGTTCTTTTCTTACATTTGCCATGCAGGTGCTCACAGCATTGGAACATTTCACTGCAAATTCATTGTCAACCGGCTTTACAACTTTGATGGTACCAATAATCCCGACCCAACTATCGATATTCAATTCCTCAATCTCCTGAGATCAAGATGCAACAGCCACACATCATCACTACCACCATCATCATCGCCATCATTATCACCATCTTCTGTAGATGGCTCACCATCATCATCTTCTGTTAATGACTCATTATCGTCCTCAACCAAGGAGCCAGTAGTGGTGATGGGCAATGAAGGGCGAGGATCGGGTTTTGGCACACTATACTACCGCAGTCTTCTTCAGGCTAGAGGAATTCTCCATGTTGATCAGCAGCTAACAGCTGGGGATGAAACAGAAACATGGGTTAGAGCATATGCTGCAGATGTTTCCTTGTTCCGACGGGATTTTTCTCTGGCAATGATGAAGCTTTCCAATCTCGGTGTGCTGACTTCACCAACGGGTCAAGTTCGGATCAACTGTTCAAAGGTGGGCTGAGAAAGGTAGAGGCTCAACCTAGTTTTAGACTTTCAATTTTGTACCTTTTCTTGTCACACATTAACCTCTACTGTTCTGTCTCCGAAGTAGTTTGGAATGTTTTGGAAACTCAAAAGAGAGTAATTGAAATTTCTTAGTTTTAGCTAGGAACTTACACACAAGCAATCATATGTTAAAATTTGTTCATTACAGGTATATGTAGTAGAAGTTTACCATAAGCTGCTAATTGACTCATCCAATTAGTAAAAACAATTCTCTTGCCATAAGATGTTAATTGACTGCCATTTTTCATAGATTAAGGCGGTTTTGCCGTATTTCATAGAGTTATATATAGCAATTAGCAAATGCAGAAAGGGGAATGTAGAGCTGAAAAGAACCACACTCTAAGCAAGCATACATAGACACGTAGGATTTGAACAAAGACACAAACATAGAATTATAACAGAGACACAAGCATAGAATAAGAACAGAAGTCAAAAGGGACATATAGATCATATATGCACATACAAGAAACCACTGGTGAGTGTCATGTCTAGAACTTCAAAGGCCCGAGTCTCCG
Organism: Heliamphora pulchella; assembly: GCA_032270985.1. Classification (NCBI taxonomy): domain Eukaryota; kingdom Viridiplantae; phylum Streptophyta; class Magnoliopsida; order Ericales; family Sarraceniaceae; genus Heliamphora; species Heliamphora pulchella. The sequence goes on from JAULJZ010000023.1 coordinate 12,000,176, forward strand.
TGATGAATTGCTAACGGTGACAGAGGGCTGAGGAAGGAGGAATTCAGAGTACATATCCACGAAAAACCTGTCAATAATGTCAAGGTAAACAGGGGATTTAAGGAGAGAATAGTAGTTGAGCACCTCTTCAATGTCCAACACATGGTCTGCATCATTCATATCCATCATCTCCAACTCTTTCATCTTCTTTGCCAACTTATAACACCCGGCTCCATTGGCAATCTGAGAGCTTGGCTCTCCTCCTTTTCCTTCACCGGATCTTCCCATCTTCTCCTCATCCTTTTTTCTTTCATTATGTTTGTTCTTCAGAGCATTCTGCTCTTCAAAATTCATGAAGCTTTCACTAGAGTCATCTCCTTCATTCATCATCTCTTTAATTGATAGTGAGGTCTTCTGATCATCCAGTTTCTTCATGTTTGGGTTACTTTTGCTGCAACATAAGGTGCTGAGAGGTGGGGATTTGGGAAGCTTTGGGTATGCTCTGAAGAGAAATGACTTGGTGTTTTTGAGGGTTTTGTGAAAGAAGATTTTGGTTTTTTGAATGGCTTTTCTTAGCAGCACTTGTGGCTCCATTGTTCTTTTACGAGGCTTCTTGTCTCCGTTTGTCTTTAAGCTTTTTGCAGCAACAGACAAGCATAAGCTCCAACTAGTTGACTTATATCCTCTCCAATGCTGTTAGTTCCAGTGTACAGCTAATTAAGACAGAAAACACTGAAGTTTCTTCTCCTCGCCTTTGAGACAAAGGGCAATGGAATTCAGAGGGACAACACTGAATTTCTTCCCTTTGATCAGTGCATCAACATTATATAATTAAAGACCCGTGTCTTTTTTACTGCAATAAGCCACTTTATTTCGAAAAAGGTACTCTTGGAATATAAAATATTCGATGGTAACTAAGAGCGTCACCATTTGTCTCTCATCTATCCAAGAAAGATGGAACAATATTGTCTCGCCCGAAGTGTTCTTTGCTACTTCATTGGATGAGATCATGTAAGTAATGTTATA
>JAULJZ010000023.1:12017152-12027646 GCA_032270985.1 Heliamphora pulchella
GAGACTAATATACTTATTTCAATAGATTTATTTTTGTCACAATTTTTCATCTCTAATACATTAAAACATATTAGCTTCTTGCAGTTAAATAAATATTATTATTTTCCCTACACTACCAGCTCCTTCACCATCTTCCAAGCCACTATAAACACTATACCCCACCATCACTATAATCACTGCCACTGCCACCGACATTCAACCACCATCGCCGCTGCTGTTGCCACTACCACCACCACCGCCATTCTCGCCACCATTGCCACCACTCATTCCATTACTACTATTGTAAAGACCCACACTTTCGAGATCAATAAAAAAGAATATGCAATTCGAATTGAATCAGTTCTTGAATTAGAGAAATAAGTCCTTAAACCCAACTTCTTTGAAAATTGCTGACTTAGTCGTTCAATCTTTTTAAGTCCGGACTTGAAAAGAACTAGGCCCAATATTATTTTAGGGCTATGTTAAATAGTAAGTTCAAGTGTCTAAGCCCAAGAGCAAGAAAACCCAAAATTAAGCCCAAAAGATAAGTCCACATTGAGGTCTTTGTCATGTTTTCAAATAAAACAAGCTAAGTAAATATTTTTAGAGATAATTAAAAAAAAAAAAGAGAGACAGCAACCTTGGGAGTAGAGCCTTATTTGGTTGTGGCTTTATTTGTTTAGGGACATGTTTGCTTGTCATGCTTTCTTGGGAATATGTGTGCTTGTCATGCTTTCCTTTTGGAAAAAGTGTACCAAATAAGAAAGGTCACAAAAGTATAATTAATAAGTGACCTTTTTTATTTTATCTGGACATTTTGATTTTTTTTGTTAAAATTTTTTACTTTTTTAATTCCTCACAAGAGAAATCTCAAAAATATGTTCATTTGAGCTAAAGTAGAAAAAAGTTTTTTAAAAAATAAAAAATCATATAAGAAAATTAAACCAACCGCTGGCTAAAGATCTATTGGGGTCATTCTCTCTGTAGCCTCATCATCACAAGCTTGCCTTAAAGAGGCAACTACAAATGCATTTAGAAATGATTATAAAAGTTGAACAATGTCAGGGGATTACATAACAGCTTTGCTTCAAAGAAGCATTTGGTGCAGAATATAAAGATGAAAAGAAAAGAGAAAAATGAAACTTCAAACCACCTTAAAATAAACATGCAAATGCCCAATTTGTCAATCAATTGTCTTGTGGATTTCTTTTATTCGTTAAGATCACAGTAATAAACAACCTAAATCAAACTTACCTCTACGACCAGCAAGTGCCAAAATGCCATTAATATGCTCCAAGGTAACTTATACCCAGAATAATAAAAGAGGATCTCCTCTCTTTAAGGGCATATTTGCCCAGTTCTGGAAACAATGACCTTCAATACTGAAAGAACATAACCCACAGCTCCAAGATAAGGCCTCCAATCAATCATCTATTCACTGAACTTGTAACACAAACTAGACCACTGGAGTCAAAAGGGGTTTGTTCAAGAAGTGAGCCTCCAAGTTTCCACTGCCCAGATCAGCCATGGCCTTGCGGGTCTCCACGGTTGCACTACCCACGTGTGGGGTGAGGACTACGTTATCGAGCCCAAAGAGCTGTTCAGGTACTTGAGGCTCGTGTTCAAACACATCAAGTCCGGCCCCACCCAGCCGACCTTCATGCAGAGCGGATACTAACTCGGGTTCGTCAACATGAGGACCCCTCCCTATGTTGATGAGGACACCCCTCGGACCCAATGCATCAATGACTTCACGGTTGATGATGTGATGAGTTTCCTTGGTTAGAGGGCATGCAACAACCAGAATATTACAGTTGGAGGCCAACTCGACGACACTTGGAAAATATTTGTATTTGGAATCTGTATTTTGCGATCTGGAGTAGTAACTGATCGGGCAGCCAAATGCTTCTGCTCTCTTAGCAATGGCCACGCCAATTCTGCCAAGTCCAATAATGCCAACTGATTTGCCACTGAACTGGAGAAAAAATAAAGAATAGCTAGAAAGATGATAAAGAAATAGATGTAGCCGAGTTCTTAACATATAGCATGGAAAGCTTGAATATACTAGGACAAGTATCTGACATCATTCAAAAAGTAGCATTTCACATGAGATGAAACAATTAGCCATTCATTGGTAGTATAAGTCTGCACCTTTATTCCCAATCAGAAAGCAAGATACGAGGAACCCATTAACTAGCAAATTCTAAATTGTTGGATGCTTGTTGTTTCTCATAGACTTCCTTATTAAAGAATTGTTTAGCAGAATCTAACTACATCTAACAAACAAATACCCAGTCTAAATATTGTGAATATAGTCTCACACATGTACAACAAAGAACTTCAAATATAACTTCCTGAAATGGGTTTATAAGACCAGCATGTCAACATCTTAAACGCGGTGAACCCTGCGCACTCAAAAAACCAAGCCCTGTTATCTATACATCAAGTGGCATTGTACAAATTGTTAAGTTGAATTCAGCCTCATAAGTACTATACACCGAGCTACGCGTTTGCAGATCTAACTCCGCAGTAAATTGGCGGGGGATTGCTGGGAGGTGTTGCCTTGCCCCATGGCCAAAGATGAGGGTTTGGGAATTGTGCCTTGAGGCGAACTATTTTTAAGGGTATTTTTTTGGTATTGTCCATGGACTCATAACTCTAGCCATATACATTGTAGCATAGGGAAATCTTCGATGTAACTTCTTATTCTTCGTTATAGTGAAACTCTGCAGCAGCCGTAAACATTGCCCTCATTGGATAAACCACGAAAATATTGTATTTTGCTAGTTCTTTTATTCTTTCTTTCTGCATTTGTCTCTCATAGATCCTTCACAGGGTTTGCTATAATCCTAATACAAATCACCTTTAAACTCCGGGGAGGACCATCACTTGGTTATCCACCTTCAATGCCATTGGCCTTTCTTTCAACATATTACTACAGGTTAACTTTTCTCAAAGCAGATTATGAAGAATTAATCAAGTACCAATCATCTCTTTTTAGTCACTTCAGAAGCTCTAGACTTTTGTTTGAGCCCATTTAATCCTTTCAAATATATTGTAGTATCTAGTTTGTTCCACTTCTACATATGACAGACTAATAGCTATTTTAGTTGAGAAATGCAACAAACATAATGGCCAAGCATAAAAGAGCAGTTGTGATTATATATGGCCCCGGGGGGAGGGGCTTGTTCGCAACAAGGGAACTTGAGCACTTGGCATTGCTCACATGAATGTTGAGAAACCAACTGCATACCACAAGGCCCTTGGGGTTATATTGAAGAAGAAAGAAGCACGTGACTTCAGAAACACACGATCGAGGAAATTGCATGGATTAATGCTATTCTAATAAGGACTCCTACGAAGTATAAAACATTAAACTCGTGTACAACTGCATAAATGGCATGCTCAGTGTAGTCTTCCTCACAATCTTACAGAAATTTTTTATTATTGTACTAAGTGAAAACAGACAGTTGATTCTTATCACACACACACACACAAAAAAAAAACTGACAGAAACTTGAGATCGATTGTAGAAGAATGAGATTTTTTTGATAAGAATCAACTGTCTGTTATTCTAATAAGGACTTCTACCAAGTATAAATCATTAAACCCCTGTACAACTGCATAAATGGCATGCTCAGACTAGTCTTCCTCACAATCTTACAGATTTTTTTTTTTTATTATTGTACTTAGTGAAAACAGACAGTTGATTCTTATCACACACACAAAAAAAAAAAAAAACTGACAGAAACTTGAGATTGATTGTAGTAGAATGAGATTTGCAACTTGGAGCCTCTCTCACACTCTATATGTAGATTTTATCAACCATTAAAGCTTGCTGGTTCATACTAAAAACTTGACTTCAATAACTACCAATTCTACGGCTGCATGTACAACAAAACAGACTACAATAATAGTTTGTGACCTAAAATAATGAATTCTTAAACAAACACAGACCTGCAATAAAGTTCTAATGAACAGGTTCATAATTTGCAAAATAACCAAACAAAGACATTTGAACTTTTTTTCTCCACGGATTTTGCAACAAGTAATATCTTGTTCTTTTGTGGCTCAATCTGATAAATATATAGGACTGTAATAAAAGCACCAAAGCTAATTGAAGACCACATTCCAATAATTATCACAAGTCCAGACTCCAAACGAAAAGGGTAAATATAAAAAGTTCGGCAACAATGCAATTACAGGATATGTGATATTAGATGCAGAGAGAATTGCAAAATAAAAAATGAAAAACAGAATGCTAAGCTTTATGTTGACATGAAATGGAACTCGAAAAAATTGATGCTTAGCTGCCAAAGGGGAAGACAACAGACAAACAATCATGACGACAAATCTATGGCGTCCATGGTTGGAAAGATCGATATTAAATAAAAAAATTCCCACAGCATATATAAGAGTTTGGGACTCAATCGACATAGAACCAAGAGGCCACCCAACAAAGATTGATGAAAAAGGATATATTCTTCGTCAATTTTTTTTTTAAAAAAAACACCATCGCTTTATCCGTAATTTACAGATTTTGAATTCTGAGTAAATTACTCAGTAAATTTTCTGCATATGTAGCATTGCTATTTCTCAAAGCCAAGTGATCAAATTAGCAGAGACGTGATTGATTTATGGAAACTAAAGCAAAACAATGCCAATATCAGTAAATAAAAAGTGTCTACCATTTATTCAAAAAAACTAAAGCACACAATAATTTTAGAGTGATAGAAGGACGAAGGCAACCGGGGCCGGCCCTGAGGGGAAGCCGGCAATGGCTCCGCCTTGGGCCCCCGATTTTTTGTTAAAATTTAGGATTCCATTTGGATTTAAATTCAATATAAATATTTTTAAAAAATTCATGTGAGTGGTAATTATTATAATTTTTATGTTTTTTTGTCTGAAGTTCAAATTCTTCTACATTCTTTTAGTTCATTTTTTTTAAGTTGCACAATTTTAATGTTATTTTAAGTCATCGAAAAATTTAATTATTTAAAATGCTAACTAACACGAATAGAATATATAAAAAAATAAAAATTACAATTAACACATACTTAAGTCATAATTTTCTAATCCTAAAGTGTTAATTCTTATTTTACTAATTATAGTCAAACACAAAATATTGAATAAAAAAAATTGTATTGTTAAAAAGTTTATAATAAATAAGTTAAAAGTCTGATATATATAAGTTGTAAAATGTTATATTTAATTTTTCTCATAAATTTAATTTTGTAATTGAAGCATCACTGCCATCATATTTAGTCATCTTAAAATTTTATAATTAATTTTAAAATTTATTTTTATGTTTATTAGGATCCATATCTCAAAGTCGCTTCGGACCCCAAAATTTTCAGGCCAGCTCTGAAGGCAAGTATAACTGCAACTCAAATTCCCACAATTTTTTACTAACTATTCACGCAAAATCGATAACGTGAGGGAAAATGATATCATCATTTCGTTGGTTGTTGAAGATTTAAAGGAAAATAAGAGTAAGTTACGTCTTATCTCCTTTCATTGACGTCGTTCCGTTCACATTTTGGAGAAGAAAATGTGAAGTGAATATTCAAAAAGCAAAATAGCACCAGTCGAGTGGAGGCTTTTATTTGCTCAGGACCAAATGATTGAAGAGAGAGACAGAGATAAACTCAAATTCTTAATTCATTCCAATAAACTTTCTCAGCAACCAAACAAGTGCATAACGAAAATGAACACTAAAAAAAACAAAAAAGCAAACCTTCGTGGTCAACTTGAAGTCCCCCTTCTTCAACAATCCACTCCGCACATACCGATCACACTCGCAAATCTGCCGAAGCGTCGCCAGAATTAGCCCGATCGCCAAGTCAGCCACGTCCTCCGTCAACACGTCCGGCGTGTTTGTAACCCTGATTCCCTTCTCCTTACACTTCCCCAAGTCGACCTTATCCAATCCAACGCTAAAACTCGCCACGATCTCCAATCTCGGTAGCAACTCGATTAGCTCGGCGTCAGCGCCGGCCGTCGAACTTCCGACGACGGCTCGGATCGACGACGAGTTCTCTTTCAGGAGCTCCATCTTCTGAGGAAAGTTCCAGAACCGGAAGAGCTTGAAACGCCTGTCCAGCTCTTGCTCGAGGTATGGCAACATCGGACACACCATGAGAACTCCGATGGCCTCCATTTTCTCCGGCTAATTGATCGATGCAGACGGAGTGGTTAGGGTTTATAATGCCGTGTCTCATTTTATTTTTCTAACTCTTCACGTTAAAATGAGTCAATTTTTTTAATTAAAATATTAAAATTTAAAAAAAAATAATATAAACCAAAATAACTTAGGTCCTCATTGTCAAACTTGATTTTTTATCTTTCTGATCAAAAATATTAAAAAATTAAAATTATTTATTTAACAAAAAAAAGTTAAAAATCAAATAAATTAAATTAAAATATAAAATTTTAAAATATTTTATTCAAACTCTCACTACTTTTAAAATATAATAATATTTTATATTCATAACTCATTTATTATAACTATCAATTACATATAATTCTTAATATCAAATATATAAAAGAGTAAAATTATCAACTTTGAATAAAAAATATAAAAAACTACTTTTTACCTAAATAATTAATTTCAAAAAAATTAGTTTAAAAATTAAATTACCAAATAATTTACTTTAAATTAAATTTAATTCTTTTAACTAAAAATATAAAAAAAATTAACTTTTAAATTAATTACAAATCAAGTTTTTATATAATAAACAAATTTATTCATAAAAATATATTTTAAAATTCAACTATTTAACCCGCGATGCAAGTCTGCTCTATGCACAGAACATACGGAAATGGGGAGGGTGCACCGTGCTGCGTTTTGTTTGAGTTTAGTTTTAGAATATATTTTTATTATCGAATTTGTTTATTACGTAAAATTCATTGAGTTTGTTATTTATACAAAAATTTAGATTGATCCGATACTTATATTTAAATGATTGAATAAGATCTCCTAATACTGTTTTGTTAAGAATGAAAAAAATTATTCAATAAATATTATTCAATCACTTAGATACATGTTTCGGATCAATATGAAATTTTATATAAATAATAAACTCAACAAATTCTATATAATGAATAAATTAAATCATAAAAATATAATCACAAACTAATTCCAAACAAAACACATCACTGTACTGGATTTTTTAGGCACAACTCCCTCCCCGTTCCACAATTTGGGTCCTTATTTTTGTAACTCTGTTACGTGTACTGACCAAATTAAGGATTCTACCACGGTACCACCACTACATGGCTTAGTGCCTGTTTTTAATGTTTAAAAGGTTTGATTTTTAAAAAATTTATTTTTTTTAAAAAATAAATTAATAAAGTTAAATTATTTAAAATAATTTTTTTATTTATTATTATTTATTAAAGTATCTAAATGCTTTTATTTTTAATTTTTAAGTTATAATATTTGAGATATTAGCAAGATTTTTTTATTTTTGTGAGTAAAATTCACTTTTTTAAATAAGAATATTATAATAATTTTATATGAAAAAAATTAAAATATTTAAAATATGTATTTTTTTTTCTTGAATTAAGAAATAGAATAAAATCAAACAAAATAGCTTAAAAGTCAAATTTTTATAAAAATAAAATAAATTTAAAAACTACTTCAAATACGACGTTAATCTGGAACATTTTGTCCACTTAGTTTTTTTCTTATTTTTGGCTTCATTGTCAATTGTCTTTGTTTATGTTTGGCTTAGTTTTATTTTAAATATTTTTTACTTAAAAGCCTTTTTAAAAGTCCATTTATTTGGACTTTCACTGTAATTGATTAGGTTTTTTTTTATTTTTTATTTTTTACACTTATTATTTTTTTAAAAAAATAAAAAACCAAAAAATATTTTTAAAAAAACTTGCCCAAACAAACGAAGTCTCCTAGTCTTTTGGAACTCTACGCTTTGTATTGTAGTGAGTGGTTGAAGATTCGCCGTCTGCGGAAAAAGTGATTCTGCCCACGCTGTTCTGAATTAGAGATGGCTTCTCTCCATTCACGTGAGCGACATGATCGATTAAGTTGAAATTTATTTGAGTTTAAAATGAATTTATTTTGATAATTTGAATTGTTATTTTATTATTTTAAATATACATAATTTTATTATAAAAAAATTAAGTTGACCGAATATCAATAACTGTCTTAACAAATTATATATATATTGATAAAATAAATAATAAAATAAAAATTATAATTTATTTTATTAACACAAACGTAATTTGTTAAGATAGTTACCGATATCTGATCAACTTTAATTTTTATAATTATAATATATATACTTAAAATAATAAAATAAATAATTTAAATTATCAAAATAAATCCATTTAAAACCTTAAAAAAATAAAATTAGATCTCTTCGGTCCAATTAAGGACGGGAGAGAAGATGTTCTCTTGAATTATAATTTACCATGTGTGCATGAAGAAACATAATATTTTGGAAAATTTTTAGAGATTTTTAGAGTATTATGTAGGTGATATTATGTGGTATTATCGATAAATAAATGATCGCAACCTACACAATATGAATCACTTTTTGTCTCCTAACTATCTAACAAAAGTGAGTCAATATATTCTTACCGTAAAATTTATCACCACCATATTAAATAAGAGTTTCATGTGAACTTACCACACAAAATCCTAAAAAACCGAATAATTACTCTAATATTTTAGGCCAGCTTGTTCGCCAAACTAAAACACGTTTTTGGCCCTACAAAAGCGTTTTTTCGGGAGTTTGTTTTTGTTTTTTGTTTTTTATTTTTATTTTTAATTCTTTGTTTCTATAAAAGAAATATAAAAGGTATATGAAAAAAATTAATTGCCGCTTATTGAACCATAAATAATTGATAAAATAAACATAGATATTTGTGATATTTGTGACATCACAAATATTTATTAATATTTGTATAAAATTTATAATATTTATTAATATTTATGAAACTGTAGACCTGACGACTAAAATTGTGTTGATATTAAAAGAATTGCACAGATAACTCTATTAGCTAGCATGACTCAAAGTGTATTTGTCTTGAATAAAATTTTAAAAAAATCACTAGAAATAAAAAAATCCAAAAAACTGATTTTTATAAAATTTGTAGTTTTTTTAAAAAATTTTAAAATAAAAAAATCTAAAAAGCATATTTATTTAAGCTAGTGGTAAAATAAAATCTTTAAAAACGTAATACCAAAAAACGCTAACTCATCAAATTAGAATAATTATTTGGGTCTCGATTAGCAACTAATTTAAATGTTAGTTTTTTTGCATTTTTGACTAAAAATTTAAATTGAATTTAAGGTAAATTGTTTGGTAATTTAACTTTTAAGCTAATTTTTTTAATGTTAATTGTTTGGGTAAAAAATTAATTTTTTTATTTTTGTTCAAAATGGACAATTTTATCTTTTATATATTTAATATTAATATATTTAATATTAACAGTTATATGTAGTTGACAGTGATAGTAATATTTTCCTATAACCTTTTTAATGTAAATTCAATAATAGAACTACAAAATCTGTAGCATGTTTAAACATGCTACTCCCTTTAAATAATGCATTTTATGGAAAAAGGCTAGTTTTCGTTAGTGAATTTCTCCTTAAGCAACAACTTTCTAGGTAGCAATTGCTCCATCAAGCAACAAATTATCAGTTTATGATGTAACCACTCACATGGGGGGCAAAAACTTTCTAGGGAGCAATCCTGGCGCTCCTCGTTTCGATCGATCGATTTGGTCACTTCACAACCAACTAAGAAATTTTTGAGTAATTTTTAAGTTGTGAACAAGGAATATTATTATATTTTAAAAATGACGGGCGTTTAAATAGAATATTCTAAGAGTTTTTGTTTTAATTTGACTTTTTAATTTTTTAATTTTTTTGTTAAACGAGCAACTATGATTTTTTTTGTATTATTAGTCAAAAAATCAAAATTGCCGATCAACGCCTTGGTTTTCTACTTAAAATTCCTGTTTGGGCCAAATTTGGTAATGATTGCTTATTTTTGTCTTTCCTAAAAAAAAATTATTTATTATTGGATTAGGTTTTTTATTTTTTCGAATTATGAGATAAATTCAAAAAATAAATTCTTTTGATAGAAAAACTTAAAAATTTAACAAAAACAAAAATAAGCAATATAAGTTTTGGCTTATTAATTTATTTTTTTGTTTTTTTTAATTTTTTTAATGTTTTGATAAGATAATTTTACTTTTCTAACACATCTTAATTAAAAAAATAAAAAAATATAATAATTTAACTAAATGATAAAAAAACTTACTAAAAATAAGAATTATTCAAATAAAATAAACAAATAAACAATTATTCCAAAATGAGCCAATTCATTTGACATTGCCCTTATGATTTTTTGACTTTTAACTTTTTATTTTTTTATTTTTTTAAGTAAAATACATATATTTTTTTAAAAAAATCTCATAACTTTTATTATACACATTTGTTGTGTATATCTATACAAAATATTTGTCAAAATATATTAAACA
>JAULJZ010000023.1:12027746-12052766 GCA_032270985.1 Heliamphora pulchella
CCCTTATATATATATATATATATATATATATATAGATAAAGAGAGGTGACCGGCGTCAGCGCCGCCGACCCCCACACCAACCTCACTGCCCGCTGCCTACCGTCGACCCCCACACCACCGACCACCACCGTCTCTCTTTATCTGCTCTCTGCCCTCTCTCCCTCTGATGTCTCTCTCTCTCTCTCGCGGTGGGGGTCGACGGTGTGGGGGTCGGCTGTGGTTTTGGGGTGTGGCGATGGCGGCGGACGTTTGGGGGTGTGGCGGTGGCGGCAGACCAGAGATTTGAGGGTGTGGCGTTGGCGAGAGAAGGTTTTGGGGGTGTGGCGGTGGCGATTTGGGAGAGAGCAGATGGAGGGAGAGAGAAAGATGGCATAGAGGAGAGAGAGAGAGAGAGAGAAAGAGAGAGAGAGAAATGGCAGAGAGAGAGATGGTTTGGGGTGGTTTTGGGGGTGGTTTTCAAGTGGTTTTGGGGGTGGTTTCGGGTTATGGTGGTTTCGGGTTAAGGTGGTTTTGAGGGTGATTTTGGGATGAATTCCGTTAATTTCAACAGAATTTAGTTGATTTGATGTTAAAATTAAATCTAATGGGGTATTAGTGTAATTTTTGAAACCACATGGGTGGTCAGTGTTTTTGTCAGAAACCTTAAGGGAGTCAATGTAATTTACCCTTTTACAACAAAATGCATGACACTAGTAACATGATAAAAAATGGTATAATTGTCATTACACATTAATATGAGGTAGGATAAATTTTTAATCTCATGAGGTAACCAAACATGAGAATTGACTGAACAAAAACTAAGCAATCTAATGGATATATAGTACTGGATTATTAAGGATAGGATTATTAATCCCTCTTAATCCTATCCTTTAGAACAAACATGCCTAAGAGTTTAACTAGGGACAATTTGGAATGTTTGAAACGTTAGACTTTTAAAATATTTAATTTTTTAAAAGAAGAATAAAGAAAATTAGGGTATTTGAAATAATTTTTTATAATAGTTTTTCTTTACTTTTTATTTAAATGTTTAATATATTTTAGCATTTTGGGATATTGTACGTTTTTTGTGTGAAAAGGTTGATTTGTTTAATTGAGAGTATTATAGTAATTTTAATTTAAAAATATTAATTATTTAAAATATGTATATATTTTTTTTAAATTAAGAGATGAAAAATAATTAGTTATTTTTTTTAAAAACTAAACAGTAAAACTTCAAACCTGGCTTTTTTTTTAAAAAAAACTATTTTTTTTTGAGAAATCAATAGGAGCTCAATCAATATCACAAAATAAAACAACTTGATAAGATAGTGGTCTCAATCGTTAATTAATTGGGACAAAAATTTAATTTAATTTAATTTATTTTAATGTATTTAAGTAGTTAAAAACCCACATGTTCTTAAGTCTATATTCCATGAGAAAAGCATCTTGGTGGGATATTCTCTCTCTCTCTATTAAATTTTTTTTTCTCTTTATACCAAATTTAATTTTTCTTTTTATTTCTCATGAAAATACATTTATAGTAATGCGCATACACAACGTGCAAAAACATAGTTGATTTTGTATATTTTTTGTTCTTACTTTAATTCATTACTTTTAGTTGAAATTAAAGTCTAATGAAAATAACTAGTGATTTTAAGAGTATGTGCAGTGAAATTATTAATCTTTTTATTACATTATTATCTTTAATATTAAAAAAATATTTATTATTGAAATTTAATTTTATAATTAGCTTGTATTAAAAATATTTTTAGTCACAGGTAATTGTTAATAGAGTGAATGGGAAAAGAAAGTGAAAAATAGCCAAAATTTAATTTGACCATTGGATTACATGTGAAAAGATATTACCAATAAGATTGTTATATAAATGTCACTATCAACTTCAGATCTTTTGTAATATTAAAGCGAAATAAAAGTTTTAGCCTTTAAGTGAGATTCTAATTACATAAAATAATTTTGTTTATTTAACTTAAAATTATTGTAAGTGAAAAACTTGATTTTAAGCAATCTAATTATCCTAAATAATTTCTTTTTTCGAAATTTTCTAAAAAAATTATTTTTGACTGCTACTCTTCATCGCTTAAAAAATGCAAAATCTTGACTTAAAATCAAAATAAATAAAAATAATAAAAGAATGTCAAATATCAAACTCTTATATTAGACTAGAATTTTTGTGTGTTTCAAGGAGTTGTTTGGGTGCAACTAAATTACCAAAACATCATAATAATTAGAGTTTTCTGATAATTCCCCCGCCAAATAATAAATATCAAATATATTATTCTATTATTTTACAATATTTAAAACATCAAGAATTATTTCTAAAAAATTTAAAAAAATCATAGCAATTTTAAACATTTTTTTATATATTTTTATATTTTTTTAACTTAAAGTCACTCTATATCTTTCCTAAACAAATTTTTGACTTTTGAATTTAAAGTGATTTTTTTTAAAAAAAAACTACCGACTTAAAAGCTGAGTTGCTAACTTAATGCCAGATTGCCAATAAAGGCAACAAAAAAAAAAAAACTAATTTCCAACAGAAAATAACAAAGAAAAAAGAGCGATTGTGTTTCATTAAACGTGCACCCCACGTTCTACCAACCCCTCTCAAAATAGAAAACCGACACAAAACCCAATTTTGAAGATTGTCAAACTCAGGAAACAAACTGCTCAAACCATATGGGGGGTTTTGGCTTTTCCTCTCATCTCCATTTCTCTTCCAAAACTACAAAGACTAAAAGTATCATTATATTCTCCTTGTTCATTCAAAATCTGTTTCTCTACCTCCACTCCATAGCCGTTTCGCTTGAGTTTCGAAGATGGTTCGAGCAATTGAAGAAGAACAAGCACATTACAAGTCCAGGCTCTTTCATTTCAAAGGGATGTACGAAAATGCAGGGCAGCAACCGCATAGTATGATCCTCGAAAACACCGAACCGTTGTCGCCGAAGGAAGATAGGATGACATCAAGAAGTCAGGCATCGAAACCTTTGAGCAATGAGCCTGTGGAGAAGATGCGGATTGGTTTTTCATTAAGCCGCAATGACAGGGGTCCAAAGCCGCGGTCCCCCGAGGATAAAGGCACTGACAGCCCTCGGACCAAAGAGAAACCTCCTTCAGGCATGTCAAAGATTTCCAACAAGTTGTTTCATCTGTTTCATTATTCATGAAAAGTTTAAGATTAGGATCATTTAAAATTCGTTTTAAGGCCTTTTAAGAGAAACGTAGGATGTGAATTTCCAAGAACTTGATACATTTTCAAGAAGTCATCTTTATTTTGGGTTTTTTGTTTCCCAATTTGTTAATTTTTGGTGGGTTTTCTTTTAGATACGGAGCTGATGAAGGAAAGGTTTGCAAAATTGCTTTTGGGTGAGGACATGTCTGGCGGAGGAAAGGGTGTTTCATCGGCTCTGGCATTGTCCAATGCCATTACAAACCTTGCAGGTATTTGAATCATTCGAGCATGCATCTGTATAATTCATTGATTGTTTCTCAGTTTCTGTTGTTTCGGATCATTATTTTTCATTTAATTAGATCGCAGTTAATGATGTTTTTCGATTGGATAGATGAAATAATACAGATTACAATTGGTTGAACATGTTTTCCCCCTCAAGTTCTACATTATAATTCTGTTCTACATTTTTATTTCAGATCATTATTCTTCATTTTTTTTCATTTAAAATTAGATCGCAATTAATGTTGTTTTTCAATTGGATAGATGAAATAATATAGATTACAATTGGTTGAACATTTTTTTTTATCAAGTTATACATTCTAATTTATTATCTTTCAAACACAACCAGCTTCTGTCTTTGGCGAACAAAAACGGTTAGAGCCTATGGCACCGGATATAAAAGCAAGGTGGAGAAAAGAAATTGACTGGCTCTTATCTGTGACTGACCACATTGTTGAATTTGTTCCTTCTAAACAAAGATCCAAAGATGGAACAAATATGGAGGTATCTCTTTCTCTTTCTCGCGTGCGTATGTGTGTGTACGTATGAATATTTTCAAATTTAAAGGAGCTTATATTCTTTTATCAATTTTGTTAGATAATGACAACGAGACAAAGGACTGATCTCCACATGAACATTCCGGCCCTGCGTAAACTTGATGCAATGCTTATTGTAAGAACGTGGTTTCTTCTAATCCGACATTTTCAAAGCCAGAAATGAACACTTCATGTTAATGATTTTGGTTGATTTTGTCGACACTAAACAGGACTGCCAGGATAACTTCAAGGACCAGAATGAATTCACCTACGTCTCGATAGATGAGGAATCAGAGAAAGGGAAAAACAAGAGGAAAGATGACAAATGGTGGATACCAACCCCTAAGGTTCCCCCAAATGGTTTGTCTGAAGTCACAAGGAAATGGCTGCAGTTCCAGAAGGATTCCGTTAACCAAGTACTCAAAGCGGCTATGGCCATAAATGCACAAGTTTTATCAGAAATGGCTATCCCTGAAAATTACATTGATTCTCTCCCCAAGGTAAAAAAGAAAGAAGAAAGGAAAAAGAAGATAGAATTCCATTTAAACTTGTTCACAAAGTTAGTAAATTGACTGTTTTTTTTTTTTTTTTTGGTTTTTTGTTTCTGTGGTAGAATGGGAGGGCTAGCCTTGGAGATTCGACCTATAAAAGTATCACAGTTGGAGACTATTTCGATCCTGATCATTTTCTTTCGACAACGGATTTATCAACGGAGCATAAAATCCTCGACCTCAAGAACAGGATTGAGGCATCCATTGTGATTTGGAAGAGGAAGATGAATGCCAAGGATGGAAAGTCTTCTTGGGCTTCGGGTGTGAGCTTGGAGAAGAGAGAACTATTGGAAGAGAGAGCAGAGACCATCTTACTCATTATCAAGCAGAGGTTCCCTGGAATTCCTCAATCTGCATTAGACATGAGCAAAATCCAATACAACCGGGTGGGTAGACCTGCTTTTATTTCCAATTCATCTTATCATTGTCTGTAAAATGGACTATATAGAGCTTTATTTATGGTCTTCGGATCATACACTAATTAGTTCGTTTCCCCTACTTTCCTTAATAGGATATCGGACAAGCAGTACTGGAGAGCTATTCAAGAATATTAGAAAGTTTGGCCTTCACAATCATTTCAAGAATAGAAGACGTTCTCCATGCCGATTCTCTAGCACAAAACCCATCACTCGGAGACCAAAAGCGGCATCCTCTAAGAGACTCCTCGCTAGTAATGACAGGCGACAAGTTTCCGAATGCAAAAGAAGAGTTGGAGAAGCTTCAAACAACAGAGATACCAACTTCAATGACGCTCTCAGATTTCATGGGTTGGACTTTGGATCAAGTAGAGACTGAAATGAAGAAGGATTCGGGGGACATTTTGTTCAAAGAAAACGATTATAAGCCCCTTAGCAAACCTCCTAACATTGTGACCAACAAGAAACTTTCCTATATAGAGAAGCTTGAGAACTTAGGCGGTTTAAGAAGTCCAACAGCGCGCCATTGATGACAACAAATCCATTGAAAGCAGACATGGAAGACGTACATTGAGATGCAATAGGAACAAGAAAAGTTTGGCTTTTCATGCAAGTATGCACACCCATTTAGGTTTTAGTTAAATTGGGAGTCGCCGTTTCCTTTTGTAAATAGGGAAAAGTGAGTGTCCCTATTGGGTCTGAGACGCTTTGGTTATTGCTTTCCTCAGTGCAAGGGATCACTTTGTTGACTTGTAGTTAAGAATGTTTGTTAATTTTGAATTCGCTAACAGATGGAATCTTAATCTATTCATACTCCATGGTCTTTCTAAATTGTCAGTTCTACCCTATGATTTTGATTATACTAGTGAAAAGAAAACTGGTCATACTGGGAGAATAAATTTCTTGTCAGGGGCATTTCTTACGTTGAAGATGGGCACAGCATTAATCAGGGCATCCCACTTGGTTTACGTTGAGGCCATGTTAGAAAATTCAGATGGGATTTGATAAGTTAGAAGAAATAAATAATATTGTGAGTACCATATTTTCTTTATATGAAGAGATTACGAATAGAATTATATATACAGTAAAAAGATATTATAAATAAAATTATGTATATTGTGAGAATGTTGGTTCATGTTCGATTATATTTAAATAAAAAATGACATAAGAGTTGTCGAGTTATTCATACAGCTATATAGGAGAAAAAGATAATTTAGAGCGCGATACTAATAGTAATGGAGGGTGTGATTATAATAATACCATGAATTCAGTATTCCTAATCCAATATTTATCAAATTATTAGTCCGATCCCGCGAAACAAAATCCAAATTATTAGTGAGAAGAGAAAAAAAAATCTGAAAAGTGAACCCCACATGCTTTTTTTTGGGACCTAATTCTGTCTCCCCTAATCTCAAATAACAAACCAGCCCCAGTTACATATTTCACAATTATAGCTAAACACAAAATAAACCTCAAAAGCAAACTTGGTGAAATAATCATCCCCCAGATGAGACCCAAAAAAATAAAAAATAAAAAAATGATCACAAAGTGATCCACCGAGAAAGAAAGCAATTTCCCCTTCTTAGCTAAGTTTGGGCGTAATTCATGTACACAAAGATACATTTAAACAAAATGAAAAGGTTGAAGAACATACATTACAGGAGAATCAGATTTTGTCACGAGATCGAAGCTTGGGTGGAAGTTGGGGGTCCATTCTTAATCGATGAGAGATCATCAGCAAGGGCTGAGCCACCTCCCAATCTCAACAATTTGAGCAATAATCCTGTCTTGGTGAAAGGAGCTGCAAATGAGACGGAGAATTTGCTCTGCAACAGCACATGAATTTGTGAGATTAAAAGCCTCGTTCACATTCACCTAGCATTTTTAAGAAGTATCGCACAAGTGTTCCAAAATTGAAATTTCTTATACATGCATATTGTTATCCCTACGAACTGAATTGCAGAAAAATGACTGAATCTGATGACTTGTTCGACAGAACTCTAAGACGAACCTATCAACTAGGGCACATAGGTGATCTTCTTTCAATGATCTTAACTACATAGACCTCCGCGTATGAGCAAGTACGCTACGCATGGCGAAAAAATTAGACGACCCTGTTTGGGCTAAATTCTCATCAGATGATTAGAAAGAATTAAAAGAGTTTAGGCGGCAATTTTGGCTATTTTATTGTAAATTACAATAACTTCTCCAGAGCTATACATTAAATACACTTAGCCCCACTCCTTTGGAGAAATTACATTGATATTTCCTAGCATTTAACATTGTTAATAAAATTAATTAAAAGACAAATTTACCTGCGAGCATTGTCTTGTAATATCAGATGATGGGAGGAGCACCTGTAATAGCTTTGGGGAAATTAAGTTTTTTTTAAGTGTGTGGCATAGTTTTTAGAGTAATGTTTTTTTTTATTAAAATATATAATATGCTTTTTATTTTTAAAAAATTAGTGAACAGTTCAATTTATAGGTTATTTACTATTTTTATCCAGTAAAAAAAATTTTAACGAGTAAGATCCATTCTCATAAAAAATTTTAACGCGTAAGATCATTTTGAGACAAAATACCCTAAAATAGATAAATTTATTTGTACTTTTTTACAACATGTATAAAGAATACATATAAATTTATCTGTCTTTTATTGAAAATATGTGTAAAGAATACAGATAAATTTATCTGTGTATTTTTAAAACATATATAAAAAATACAGATAATTTTATCTATTTACTTTATCTGTGCTAATATGCAAATATATAATTTATAGTAGACAGATAAACTTATCAATTTGTATTATCTGTGTTGATATGCAAACAGATAAATTTGTCTGTTTGCATATTAAATAGATGAATATCAAACAGATAAACTTATCTGTTTGTTATGCAAAACAGATAAATTTATTTGTTTACAGGGTATTTTCAGGAGAAATCACGCAATTAGACCTTGCGCGTTAAAATTTTTGTCGATGGACCTTGCGCATTAAAACTTATTTTTTAGACCTTTGGCTGAAATCCTCTTTTAGTTTTTTATTTTTTATTATTAAGAGTAGAATTAACTTTTTAATTGAAAGTGTTTTAATCATTTTGCTCAAAGAAAAAATTAGTGTATTTATGATGTGTATAAAAAAATTCTTTAAACATGAACTTAAAAAGTTAGTTAAAATTTTCAGATAAATCAAACGATATAGCATAAAAGTGATTTTTTTTGTATAGAAGTCATCTTTTTAAATAGCTCATACAACACTTAAGTGATGGATAATATATATATATATATATATTATCATTCCAAAAAAAAATATAACTGATAGTAAAAATATATTAATGGAAGTTGACCATTTTTTGGAGGACTCATACTAACATATTGTTTGTTTTGCCTTATGGAACACACAGAATTTACTTCTTTTTACTCGAAAAAAAAAACCTTTGGCAAGTCGGGAGTGTGTAAAATTTATATTTCTTACATAAACCTTTAACGTGTGAAAATACGTGGTGTAACTAGCGTCCACATGACGACGTCAAATGAATATAATAACTTTTTTGTTGGAGTTTACACTAAAATATTTTTTCCCTTGCACTATAGAGGAACACACAATTTTGTTCTTAAAAATACCTTTTTAGTGCGTTGAATATGAAGTTCACTTATAAGATAAATCGAGAGATACTATCCTTATATGACGAGTCAAGAAGCATTTAATCTCATTATGTGAACTTAATATTCCTTACATTTATATTTATAAAATATGTATTAAAATTAAAATTTTATATTATATTATATATTTGTGTGTATTATTCACCATACAATAAGGTTAGACTCGTCATATTCAAGTCCAAAATCCTTATGCGTCCATTTAATTTGTGAAAGACACTAACATGGAGGCATGGGTCTCCATTTGTTACTAGTGAAAAAATATTTTTAAAATTTTACTTGAAAATTTTTATTTTTAAAATAAATTAACTAAAAGAACAATAAATCTAAAATGTATGAAAAAGTTGAGAGAAAGGAAAAAAATGTAAGTTTTCAATTTAAATATAATTTTTTTTCCTGTTTAAAGTCATAGAAAAAGACAATTAATTCATCACAATTGAGCATATTTAATTTGAAACGAAAATATAATTTATTCTTATAACTTTTATAGTATTGAATAATAATATAATTATTTTGAATAATAAAACAAATTTTCATTTGAGGTCACAAATAAATCTCTAATAAATTTGTAATATAATGATAATTTTATTACCTATAAAACATTTAACTCATAGACGTTAAACCACATTACCTGGGCCTTATTATTTTTATTTTATCTTATTCATTTTTTTGCCCTTAAGAACAATTTGAAGAATCCATGGGCATCCTTTCAAGCCAAGTCTTCAGAAAGTGTGCCCACAGCTTTATCTAGCGCATTGTCTTCATTATCCTGTGGATTAATGAAAGTGAGAGAAAGCAGGGCCAACATGGCAAGATCTGTTAATTTATTGCTGACATTACCGGTTGAGAAACTTAACGGTGTTAGTTGATATGTAATACGAAATCAAATGTTAATAGGTGTTGATGTATTTTTTTTTAAACGTGTGGGGTTGAGATTATTGTAATTCACCTTTTTTATTTTTTTTTGGCTAAAAACTCGAAAAACTTACACTCCGTTTGGTTTGGATGATTTGGAGAGAAAAAAAAATGAAATTCTCTTATTTTTTATTACTTATTTTATTTATTTAAGAGGAGAGAAATGAAAAGAATTTGAGAGAAATAGTTATTCTTTCAAATTCATTTTTTAAATCTCTTCAAATTGGAGAGATTTGAAGAGAAAAGAATTGAATTAATTAGCTATTTTTTTTAATACCTAAATTATTCATTTAAAAATAAAAGAAGTAAAAAAATAATAGTAAGAATAAGGTTATTTTTACAAAATAACTAGTATTTTTTTTTTATTTTCTTTTATGAAATCTATCCAAACAAAAGTGAAGAGAAATTATTATTTTTCTCTCCAATTAATCTAAACAAAAAGAAGAGAAATTATGATTATATTTTTTTCTTTTCTCTTATAACTTTGGAAGAAAAAATATAATAAATTTTTTTAATTTTCTTTTATTGATAACCAAACGAGCGGTTAAGATTGTTCGTTTGTCAAAAAAAAATAAAAATTAAAAAATTAAAAAATTAAATCAAAACAGAAATTTTCATAATATTTTATTCAAACTCTCACCACTTTTAAAAAATAATAATATTTTTTATTCATAAATTATTCACTACCACTATCAACTACATATAATTGTTAATATCAAGTAGATAGAAGACTAAAATTATTAACTTTGAACAAAAATAAAAAAAAATTAATTTTTTATCTAAACAATCAACTTAAAAAAATTAATTTAAAAATTAAGTTACTATATAACTTACTTTGAATACAATTTAATTTTTTTTGACTAAAAATATAAAATAATTAAAAAATAACTTTTAAACTATTTAACAACTGACGCCTTGATTGAATTTTCTTTTATTAAAAATAAAAATTAAGTAAAAGATGTTTGGCAAAATCTTTAATAGTTTTTAACTATTTACTGCAAATATTGACACATCATACGGGCCGCAAGAAGATGCTTACGGATCAAGATCAAGGATGCACCTCCATGGTAGGGTGTACAACACGTGAGCAAAACCACCCTCCATGCCCCAAAAGGCCAAAACCCAATCCAGACGATAATTACCAGGACCTCATCTTCTTCTTCCTCATCCAATTCTCAGAACAGAGGATACCAAAAATGTCCATAACCTCCTCTCTTCTTCAACTCCCTCTCTCCCAATTCAAATCTCTCAACCTCACCACACCTTTCCTCCATGGATCCTCGCCGATCACCACCGCCCTCCTGCGCAAACCTTCTTCATCTCTCTCGTCTCGCCACCCACCGCCACCCACTTTCCTTCCTCCAATTCGAGCTATGAAGTTGATGCAGGGCAGGGTCGTGTGCGCCACCAACGACAAGACGGTGGCCGTCGAGGTGGTCCGCCTCGCTCCCCACCCGAAGTACAAGCGGCGGGTAAGGAAGAAGAAGAAGTTCCAGGCTCACGACCCCGATAACCAGTTCAAAGTCGGGGACTATGTCCAGCTCGAGAAGAGCAGACCCATTAGCAAGACCAAGGCTTTTGTTGCGGTTCCGATCGTCTCGAAAAATGTACCGAAGCCGAAGGAGGTTGTGCCGCCGGAGCTTGGAATTCCGTTCGAGTCCCAGCAAACTTAAGTGAGTGAGTGAGTGAGCTATGATTTTTTTTTTCTGCCCCTTTTTTGCTGTAATTGATCTTTAATTATCGGGGTCTGCCTGAATTCCAGGTTTCTTCAATGGATTATGATTCTTCGTTGCCAATATTTTGTGGGTCGGGTTGAATTGCTTTAACTGATTGTGTGAGCAGTTTTATTGTTCACCACGCGTAGATTTTTCTCATGTTGGTAATTTTGAACCATTAACCAAAGCCCCTCAAGCAATGAAGTGATTAAATTAGGCACCCATTACCAAAATGTTCTTGAAAACTCGTTGGTGAAACTGCATACTATGTGTTTGTGAATTTGCCGATAAGAAAAATTGGGTGGTTAGTCTACCTGAGGATATAAAAACTAGAAAGTAGAAACCCTCTTTAGAACCATTCTTTGGTAAGCGATGCTCGATTTCAATTTTCAATTCGGTGGCTATTGCTCTTCAAATCTGGAAGGATATTTGGTAGTCTCGATCTACCTGACTCTTACCACCATGAGGGATCACTAACTTCTTTTTCTTTCATTTTCTTTTACTATCTCTATCTTTTTTCCTTTTCTTTTGTATTCCCTCTGCAAATCACAAATCAAAAATACTGCAGAAGTGAGAGTGTATAATTCTCACAACTGAAGAACTAAAAATTGATTACTAAAACCTTAAATCAATAAATTTTCACAATAATTAGTTGTTGTCTGTATTCAAAAGGACAATGGAATCACCCATCTTCACACTGCAAGCTTGTCCCGATGTTTCGTAATTTGCATATGATGAGAGCGTTGACAGACTCTACTGTCAGTTTGGCTGTGGGAGAGGTGGTGGTCAGGATTTGAAATGCTATGGTGAGCAAAGATCCCCCTTATGTGCTCTTCTCCTCTTGCTGTAAAGCGGTGTGGAGAAACCCGCAGGTGGTATGGAAATGTTGTTGGACTCGCAACGTGTCATCAGAGACTGCATTCCACTGGTGTCCACAGAAGCAGACCACCGTAGATTCATAGGCATTGGTTCAGCTATCTTGAAGTACCCACTTGTGTTCTCTATCAACTTGATTGTCTGAATTATGAAGACCCAATGCAACTTATTATAATCATTTCAGGAAAGTTTCAAGTTATTTTTTAAGCTCCATTAGGTTGGATGAGAGAGAGAGAGAGAGAGAGAGAGAATGCTGCCTCGATCCTGTCCTTTGGTGGCCAAGTTCACGATGGATTGTACTGGATCTCCATTTGCCATATGTCCCAGTAAAACACAGCCATTCTCATCAGAACAAAATTTTCCGTTCTGACAATTCTTGTACTGTGACTTTTAGATATTTCACATGTATTGCAGAGCAAGAAAACAAAATCATATCACGCATCCACTCAAGAGGAAATTGAAGAGCACATAGTACGACATAGGCAACCATTGGAAACAAAACTGCACGCAGGATTGCCCTGAGAGGTTCTCCAGGGTCATTTAAGGTCTTCCTAGGAGTCCCCCTTGTGTCATCTCCAGATTTGCTCAAGAACTTCATTTCTGAGGAAATTAAAGAGAAGATGGGGGAACCCATACAACTATACGAACAAAACTGTACATCGGATCGACCCAAGAGGTTCTCTTCTTCCTGGAAGTGACCCTCCGGATTTGCTCAAGACCTTCGCCAAGTATGGTAGCTTGAGGCTTCATTGTGCCAAAAATTCAGAATGATTTTCCTCCCTGCCGAGGTTGCTACACCTGAGGTTGCTACACCTGCAGCAAATCAATATGGAGAATGATTTTTGCTACACCTGCAGCAAATTATGACGTAAATTGGTTTAAAGTTATTTTGATTTTTTTATTTTGTATAATTTCATATTTAATATTAATAACGTTTGACAGATCTTGACAAATAGGTTTTAAAAATATAATTTTTATAAAAAACGAATTTGTATAATAAAAGTTATTTTTAAAAATATATAAAAGAATTTTAATTAGAAAGTAAAAGGTTAAAGTTAAAAGGCAATAAGTCTGCATTGCCAATTCACCCTCTATATATATATATATATATATATTGTGACTTTAAACTAAAAGATGTTAACTTGATTTTAAGTCAAAAATCAAACAAGACCTTTATATAGCACCGTAACTTTATCAAATTAATATTTACCAGAAGAAAAGTGCGTGCTAAAAAACCAACAAAAAAAACTATTTTTGTACAAACTTAAAGTGTGAGAATCATTTCTCTCAACAAAATCTCTTGTAACCAATTTTTAATTGTCAATATTCATTGAAAAATAAACTACACAAAATATAGTAATTACTATATTTATGGATGCCACTTTTTTCATTTTCTCCAGGGTGGTAAAATTATTCAACTACTGAAAACTCGGATCATGAATAACTCGTAAAATTTTTGTTTTTACAAATTAAGTGTGAATATTTTGTGAAATTTATTTTTTTTATTTTTTTTAAAACTCGACTTCAACTTAACTCAATAGATTTTTAAGCTACGTTCAATCAAGTGTGTAATTTGATTCATTTACAACCTTAGGCCATGCTTGGTTAAAATATTTAATACATGTCATTAATGGTGTAATATTTGAATTATTAGTACTATTATAGAATAGATTAATAGTGTAATTCATTTTAGGAATAATTAATTCAAGATTGCATTTGGGGACTTGTATTCCATTAAGTTGTAAGTAATTTCTAAATATTCTATTAGATCTTATATTTTTTTAAATTTACTAATTAGTTAGACAAATATGTCTTTATTTCTAAACTCTCGCTCACTCTCTCTCCGCCCTCTCTTAATCTCTCATATTACCACCAGATTCGTTGCCGCCCTCGTCGCCCCTCGCCACCGCAGGGGTCTTATTCTTTGAGACAAATCTCTCTCTCTCTCATTTGGCTCACACAAATCTAGTTTGCAAAGATATAGAGACGAAGGAAGGCGACATCGAAAACAAAGGAGGCGGCGACAACGAATGGAGACAACGACGATAACGGATGAAAGTGGCGGGATGGTGGTGGTGAGGGGCGAGATCTATGTGTTGATTTGATTCTTTTTCTCTATCTCTCTGTGTGTATGTGAGTTTGTGTATGTTTATGTGTTCTGATTAAGGTTGCATGCAAGGTATTTGATGAAATGCGTGAATGAGGCCAAACAGTGGATGCTAGATATTTGATACTGAAACGATGCGAAACATTTGCACAAAATGTTTCATTTGTCAAGTTTGTAGGCTAAATGTCACATTTGAAGGAAAAATATCTCATTTTGTTAATGAGACATTTATGTAGTCATGCATCGATAATGAGACATTTGTTAATTTCGTTGGTTAAATGTCTCATTTGTTAAGTTTGTAGAAAAAATATCTTATTTGTCAAGTTCGTAGGCAAATTGTTTCATTTAGCGGTGGCAACAGTGTTGGTGGTAGTGGCAGCGTAGCAGTGGCGTGGTGATGGTGTCAATGTGGTGGTGGTGGTAGTGGCAACGGCACCAGGGTGGTGGCAGCGGCAGCGACGGCGGCAGTGGTGGTGGTAGCAGCGACGGCAGCGATGGTGGTGATAGGGAGTGGTGTTTACAGTGGTGGACAATGTATGATATATTAGGAATAATTTTTGTATGAAAAATATATAATAAAACTTAATGAAATATAATTTTTAGGTGTGACTTATTAAAATACAAGTTGTCTAAATAGGGCCTAATTCAAAATTCCCCACCAAACCATGTTTGATTACAAAAATATGAGGAAGGATAAGTGGTAAAATAATGTAAGATACTATAATCCTATTAAACTCACTCACATCTTTTCGGGAATTGTGATAATCCCCATATAAAAGATATTGGTGACATTTAGTGCTACTAGCAAAAATAGTAGGCATTTGAAAAAATGGTAGATTATAACTAAAATTAGTTATTTATAGAGAAAAATAATAATTATAACTTGTAACAAAAATTGTGAGTGTTTGAAAAAAAATTATAACTTATTACTAAGATTACTAGTAAAAAGTTATAAGTTACAAGATTAAGTAACACTATACACTATCATTGGTGAACTATATTAGTTAGATGAGTTTTATTTCTCTTCCCATATTATCAACCAACCAACAAATTAAGCAAAACTATTCAATTTTTTCTAAAAGAAAAAAAAAATTTAAATAGATTGTTTGAGATAATTTTTTTGTTATAACTCTTTTTCTTTTTATTAAAATATTTAATATACTTTTATTTTTTGCATCTAACTTGTAGTATTTGGAATATTAATATGATTTTTTTTTTGTAAAAAAAATAAATTTTTTTAATCGGGAGTGTTATAGTCATTTAACTCTAAAAAATTAGAGTATTTGAAATATGCAAAAATATTTTTTCTTGAAAAAAAGTGAAAAATATAATAATTTGTTTAAAATACCATTTTGGGATTATTAAGCATATATTAATCAAAACAAAAGATGAATAAGAAAATTCGATACATCCCCCAAAGACCAACAAAATGATGGTAAAACAAAGAATCAAATACAAACATATAACAAAGCCTCGATACATCCACACAGATCTTTAATTTCTCTCGACTTGCCAAAAGAAGAAAATAAAACACAAAATGTCAGCATGTTATTGGTGTAACTAATTAATTGTTATTTCAAATAGATTCACAGAGCTATTTCATATTTGGTAAAAAATAAAGAGATTATAACAACCATACATGCATTATATAATGTGGTTTTAGATACTCTCATATTATATGAAAATATTCTCATATCGACATATGTGGGTATGAGAAATAAAATACAACATTGAGAACATTCTTAATATCAACATTGAGATTATTTTTACTGGTCATAATGTACAAATAATTGTACAAAAAAAAATATTCTCACTGATCAAAAACACCGAGAACATTATCACTGGTAAAAAATACTGAGAATATTCTCAGTGTCAAAAAGAGTGAGAACATTATCACTGGTGTATGTGTATATATATATATATTACAAGTAAAAAATCATTTGTAATTGAATATCTATAACTATATGATTTGATTATATTTCTTTAACACTATTTTTTGTAAGATTATATTTACTGTTCATTTATTTTTAAACAAATGTCAAATGAAATCTAAGAACGAAAATTTTTTCTCATATAATGATATATATGAAATTTTTGATACATTATGAAATTTGAGTATGAAAAATTTCTCATAATAAATATGGATATGAAAATATTCTCATGTAGTAATATATGAGAAATTTTTGATACATTTTAAAATTTGAGTATAAAAAATTTCTCATAACAGGTACGTATATGAGAATATTCTCATATAGTGATATATAAGAAACTTTAATACATTTTAAAATTAGAGTATAATAAATTTCTCATAACACATAAGCATATGCGAATATTCTTATGTAGTAATAAATAAGAAACTTATTATCCATCAATATTTTTATTTTTTTTAATGAAAAAATAAGAATTATTTTAAAATCTAGTATGAAAAATTTTTCATACAAATTTTTTTTTCAGTTTTGTTGTTATTAATTTTAATATATTTTTTTCAATATAGGCGTATATGAAAAAAAAAATCTCATGTTTTTCATATTTATTTTTCTAAACACAATAGCATAATGCTTTCTTGAAAATATATAGTATGAGAAATTTTTCATACCTTGATGCAGGACATGAGAAATTTTTTACATATGAGTACTCATATATTGAAAAAATTAATTACATTAATATTTTTTGTTAATTTTTTTTTAAAAAAATGATAAATAATTCAAAATCTAATATGAGAAACTTTATATATATATTTTTAAATTTTATCATTCTTAGTTTCAAATAAAATGAATAACTTATGAATGAAAAATTGATAAGAAAATAATTAAAAATTATTTGAAAAAAAAAGCCACTTTAAAGTTTTTATATTAGTTTTTGTCTTTAGTGAATTTTTTAAAATTTTAATTAAAATAACTATATTTTAAAATTAGTTTTATTATAAAGAAACAAAAAATTAATAAATTTAAATCAACTGAAAAAATAAAAAAAAATAGAAAAGAAGATAAAAAACAAAATCCCAAACAGTGCCTAATATCAATTATTAGACTGTGTATGCACTTTCCTCCTGATTGCAAAGGCTCAAAAAATGATTTACCATCCATAGCATCATTCTAGAAACTATTCAAAACAAATCCCTAGTTTCGGTACATTTTAGTCAATAGAGTTTCAGTAATTGTAGCATTCCTCAATCTCATTTGTTTCAATTTCACCACGCACACTCTAAAATAAGTCTCATTTGGATTTCAAATATTAAGCCTCATTTTGAATTTTATATATTCATTAAGGTATAAAAATTTTTTAATAACACTTATCATATAATTTAAATTAACATGAGTTCAAAATTCAAATGGGACATTATAAAACTTCACTTCAAATAGTTGATTTTTTTGTTAAAAATATCAACCTAAAAGATGCCAAACATAAGCTTAAAATTTTATTTATTTTTTATTCTTTTGGGAACTTTTTAGTCAAGGACGTTTTTTTTTTTTTTTTTATTGATTTCCTAAAAATAAAATACAAATTGAATAAAATTGGCCAACAAGTTTTGTGGTCCGCATTTCTCCGTCTCCGGGCTTCAACGGATCAGCTATTTCAGTCTTCGCTTGATGTGAGCTTCCGACGCTCTCTTGCATTCTTCAAGCGGCAAAACTCATTTCTCACAAATTTTTGATTTTTGATTTTTGATTTTCTTGGTTTTGAGCTGTTCTTCCTCATATTTTTACACTTTCCACAGAATCACATGGCTTCAATAGTTGCAAACCTGCCTCCACCGCTGTTCGTCAATGGAAGACAACCTGTTTTGAGGATTCTTCGGAAATTTACACTGTCTGCCACTGGAGGTTAGGCTATTATCTATCGTGAATCAAACGTTTTTAACATTCTATTGCCATCTTCTCATTACCGTAAGTTTCAATCTTCTCTAGGGTTGCTCGTTGAATTATAGTTTCTGATTCATTTCTGCTACAGGTGTGAGCGGGTCGGGTCGGGTCGGGTCGGATTGAATGGAAAATTTTAATTAATTTATTTCTGACGGGCGAAAGTTTTTTTTAACTCGCCGTCCGTCCATTGATCATCAAAATAAGCACTTTTGGGTAAAGTTTTTTTTTTTTTTTGTGGATAATTATGCGATTTAGTAGCTTAAAATGTGGTAAGATTTTGGTGATATTTTTTAAAAATTGGTTTTTTTAAAAAAAAAAATTCTATTACTTTTTCTTCCCTAATAAAACATTATACTTAACACTTAAGCAGAAGAGCAATTAAAAACAACAATACTTCATTTAATGACGCACTAATAGTTATAGTAATAATAATAACAATAACAATAACGGAATTAAATGTATCTAATAATAATACTTAAGATGTATATTAATCAAAGAGAAATAATAGGATATAGTAGTAATCAAAGTCATAAATGCTTTAATTTGTTCTTTCTAAATTATAAAAAAGCTATATAGCTAATAATATATACGAGGTTGAAATTCTTACATGAAAAACGATACCTAACATACATCCTAGGCGGGTTGGATTAATGACGAGTCGAAAAATATAATCTACAACCAATCGATTTGTTTCATTTTTTTCACCTCATGCACCCAATCACTTGCTTACATAAACCGCATGAGTTGGTGTGAATTGACGGATTGGTGTGGGTTGAGGGATTGTTAACACATCCGTAGTTACTGCATCTTTAAGTATGTTTCCATTTCTGTGTTACCATGTGAAAGTTTGTTCAGTAAAGTTAATACTTGTTTGAGACTCTCTAGATGATGCTGTTTTGACATCATTTCCTAATATAAATTTCAATTGGCACCATTAAAATCTTGGGTTTAAGCTTGTAAGTTCATCTTCAACACTTCATCTTTTCTTTCTTTAAATTTAAGTAAAATTTTGGTTAAAAGCTTTACCTGAATACGCTCCAGTGGTCATAACCAAGTCTTTCATCATATCTTCTAAAAATTTTCTAACTTATCCCCAATACCCATTTAACCATTTTTGATGGGAAAATTGAATACTCTAGTCCTTCATCTTTTAAGCATTTCACTAAATCTCCTAAAAAATTCCAAACTTATCCCCTAACTCTTCTTTTACCAAATTTGGTGAAAAACTTGCATTTTCCTTGATTTGATGAAAATTAAGTTTTTTCTTAATCTAGTATAGGTTTGATGAAAGGGATGGAGCTCACTTTTGACCCATTTTTCATAAAGTTCGGATTTTATTTTTTGTTAATTGTTTTTTTGGAAGGGGAGATTCCAACTCTTCACATTTTTGTCATCATATTTGAGTATAATTTTTGGTTCAAAGCTTCATATGAGATTTTACATTCCAATGGCTACAAGCAAACCTTTCACTTTTTAATATATAAAAAAAAACCACAACTTATCCTCAAAATCTATTTTAACCATTTTTTATGAAAGATTGAATGCTTCAATCCTTCGTATTTTAAACATTTCATCAAATCTTCTGAAAAAATACCGAACTTATCCCCTAAATCTTCTTTTACCGAATTTGGTGAAAACCTTGTCTATCCCTCGAACTCTGGTGAACTTTTTTTTTCTTTTTGTGAGTAATTTAAATTTTATTGAGAACCAACAATCACGATATTACCAGGTAAAGACATACACCAACTACAAACAGTATCCCAACTGTATGAGACTATTCACCACCAACAAAGAAGCTAACCGTTTTCAATCGCTGTGACTACCAGCTCATACAGGCTTCTCCAGCTCACACAAGCTAACCTTATAGAGAGGGATTACATGTCACTCTATCCGATTCATTGTAGCATTTAATGCTTAAGTTTCATCTTTCTTTAATGTGTTTCTAATAGTTTTTACTGCAGAGAGACAGGGTCGAGTTGTCATTTTTGCAAAGGCTACTGGTCAAAGCTCTGAATCTTCGACCTCTCTGAGTGTTGCTAAATCTGTTCAAGATGTTGTGAGTTCTCTTTGTCTCTTTATCTCTTGTTATCCACAATCCTTTTTTGCCATTTTTTGAACCAAAAAATTGAAGTTTTTAACAATGTGTATTCAAATGCTTGGATCATTTTTTCATTTGGTACAATTTCCCTTTCCTTCCTTTCTCTCTGTTTCTGTTTTTCTTATTAATTACCTTTCAAAATGAGAAGCGTTTGCAATGTTTAGAGAAGAAGCAAGGCAACCTTATTGATTTTCTTGGTTGCCTTTAAGAGTTAAGTCTGATAGATCCACTATCTAACAGGCATTATTTTTATGTAGCGGTTCTGTTTTCCTTTTTTTTTTTCCCTCTACAAGTCTGTTTGTTCTTCCGTTTGTATTCTTCATTCTTATAGTATTCCTGTTCTCTGATTTCTTTTAATTTTTATTTGAGCAGTGGGATAAACCAGAAGATCGACTTGCTCTTATAGGCCTGGGATTTGCTGCAATTGTAGCTTTTTGGGCATCTGCAAATCTTGTTTCAGTAATCACTCCAATCCTATATTACTTTATCGAAGAATAGAAAGAATGTGCTAGGAACAGAGTGACTTGGATAACTTCTTGGGAAACAAGTTTAACTGACAGTGAGCTATTCATAACAGCGGAAGGACATTACTAGGAAGAAATGTTATACCGGTAAATATAGAGTAGACAATCGGTGATCTAGATCTTATTTATCAACAAGTCTTCATATCATCATCTTCAAATATAAGTGGGCTTCATTGTAAGAGGAAACAAATCCACACAACTTTACTACCTTCAACAAGGACTAATCTCCCTGACCGAGAAAAGGATGGGAAAAGAATGATTTATTCCCTTGAGTCAAGAAGCGTAGGTCACGAGTTCAAAGTCCATGAAGCGCTTATCCCCCTGGGGCCACCCGCAAGCCCCAAGGCTATGCCTATCAATTAACCGGTATGTGTGGGATGGGGGGACAGCTTCTGCCTGGCAACTAGTCAGGGGAATAGCTCAGGATACCCTCCTCACCCAAAAAAATAAAAAATAAAAAGTGACTTAACTGAATCGAAAGAACTCCTTTCTGTCCCTTGTTTTCTAACTTTTTCTGGAATTAAATTATATGATGGTCAATACTTGCAGCGTGACAGACAAAATTTAATCCACCATGTTTGAACCATCAATAACACAATTCTTATCAGCATTCACCAGTCTGTGGACTTAATCAACATTCACACCAGTTTGTGGGCTTAATGTTGCTATTAGGAAATGTCTTTGTAGATTTTTAATTGGATTGATTATGTTTGGTGATTTATCCTTTACTGCCTCTAATGACTCTTTTTTTCCCTAATTATATGAATAGGCCATTGACAAACTTCCTCTTGTCCCAAGTGCATTTGAGTTCATTGGGATATTGTTTTCTTCGGTAAGAACACTTCATATATTTGTTTAAATTGGTTGATTAGAAGACAAAGGGAAAGCATACATTGAGATTTAACAATAACTTTTCAGCTGCAAGTTGTTATCAGATCTAAATCTTCCTTTCCTTTGTCAACATAGCTGTGAAGTGAAGTATCTTGTGGACATGATACTATTCCTGTTTTCCTGTTGAAATACTTACTTGGGGTTTCTCTGTTTCAGTGGTTCATTTATCGGTATCTCTTATTCAAACCTGATAGGTAAGATATTCTAAGTGAGAATGTTGTTTCCCATCATCAAACAAAGGAAATAAGATTTTCCAAGGGAGAGTGTTGTTTTCCAGCATTGAACTAATGAAACCTGTGTGCGTAATTTTATAGGCTTTGTTTGGCAACCTGGCTTAAAAGCCAGGCTTTTTGTTTTTGTTTTTTTTTGATTTTTTTTTTTACTCCAATCCAAATAAGCAAAAAGTTTATTGTTTAAAAAGTTGCTTTAAACCACCATACACAGAGGAAAGGTTGTGATTTGACAATTTACTTTTTTGTGGCAGTAAGCCTGCTTAAAGCCTCTTCCCAAACGAGGCCATAATAACTACTCTATAATATTAAGGAAGACGCAATCTCGGTTTAACCGGTCTCCATATAGGTGAATGGGAGTCAGTTTTGCACTTCTGGTCCCATCAATAAGAAACCATAATCACTTTTGGTGGCCTATACATGCACAGAATGGTGCCTCTTGCTTAGCATAATAGGGCAAGTGATTGGCATTGTTCATTTGCAGTAGCCGCATTTTGCTTGAGCTTTGATGTATCCTATGTTTCTTTGTTCCACAGGGAAGAGCTGGTCCAAATCATTAACAAGTCAATATCCGATATATTAGGCCAGTAGCTCGCAGGCGGTTAAGAAGCCAATATAATTGAGAGTCCATTTCTGTATATTAGAATTGTGTTTATGGGTTCATATGTATTTGTAGTAATGAATTTATGCAGCAATTGCACAATGAGCTGCTTCAGCTGTCTGTGTTATGCCATGTAAAAGCACTGAAACTCATAAACTTAGTTGTATGGTCTATGGTTTTTGGTGCAAGATGAAGGTGATGTGCCCAAAGGAGATGATACCCTCATTATTAATGTTTTATGATTAATGTGCATTTGTTTTGTGCTGTGGCTTTTGTATCACCATGACATCTCTCTCCTGAAACATCAACAGTTCATTCTGAAACATCCAAAGAAATCCCACAACTCATAATAAGTAGTTAAAGTACAAAAGCATAAACTCTCCTTGGCCTTTTATTTGGACAGAAAATTCAATGCAATGGTAATGTCACATCATTGACATGTGATATTATTATTTGATAATAAATTATCATATAGTATCTCAATTCAATAGAAAATTTCTCTCTCTCTCTCTCTCTCTATATATATATATATATATATATATATGCCTTGTTTGGCAACTTGGCTTTAAGTTAGATTGTTTTATTTAAAGTCATTTTAAATTAAATAAGTAAAAATTCATTTTGTGAAATATAGAGGTGATTTTAAGATAAAAGACAATAAATCAAAAAAATTTAACTTAAAGTCACTTTTAAGTCAAAAGTCAAAAAGTTTTAAATCATAAAAAAATTGTTATAATTTTTTTAATTTTAATTTTATATAATTTTATATTCAATATGGATTTTGTTTAATAAATTTTGACAAATAAAATTTAAAAATGTAATTTTTATAAAAAACAAATATGCATAATAAAAGTTATAATACTTTTAAAAATATATAGAAATATTATATGTAAAAAATAAAAAATAATAAAAAGCTAAAATTCAATAAGCAAAAAGGTCAAAACCAAGGTTAAAAAGTAAGATTTTTGGTTTTAAGTAAAAAATAATAAGCTCGGTTTAAAATTAATTGACAAATGAGACTCCAATGGTGACAGTGGAAGACTTTATATTTGTTTTTGATTTTTTAAAAGCTATTTTTTAAAGTAGCTTTTCTTGTCATCACTGTTTCATATTTTGATTTGCATCTTTTTCTTCATTGATTCATCGTGATGAAAAGAATACGACAAGTATAACCATTTTAGATGATGTTAAAAAAGTTAATTAAAGTTTAAGAAAATTTTACAAAAGTTTTGAAGTAATTTTTTTTTATCTTATCTAAACTTTTTATTTTATTTTTAGTAAAAAATTTATACTTTTTTAATTCTCCATTACAAAAAGAATCTCAAAAATATACCCATTTAAATCAATATTAGTTTTTTTTACTAAAAATTGAAAAACCATGTGAAAAATATTATTCCAATTCTTAATACAGATAAGGCCTAAGTTGGTTTTGCGTTTAAATCAATTTAAATTTTTTAGATAGCTAATTTTTTTAAAAAATCTTCCTATAATAAGGCCCTGCTTCATGACATTTATAAATTTCTATTTTTTTGTTTCCAATAAATAAAAAACATATTTTTTTATAAGAAAATAAAAACAAAAACATATTTAACACACATATATTTTAAAAGTGATAATTGAATATTGTGGATGAATGTAATAGTCGAACGTAGTGACAAGAGTTGTTAACCGAATGTGTTAACTGATAATAATAGCAAAAAATAGTGATTGTGGTCAGAAGTAGTGACTGTATACGGTCGTCAGAAGGCATGGCTCAATGTGGTGATTGGAACGGATGGTTAAAGGTGATGGTTGAAGGTGGTGACGGAATATATTAACTGAGAATAATAGCAAGTTATGGTGATGGTGGTTGTAAGTGGTAATCGTAGGTGATGGACATATGTAGTGGTAAAAGATAGTGATTGAAAGCGGTGGTAAAAGGTAATAGACCATATGTGGTGGCCATAGATAGTGGTCGAAATGGGTGATCGAATGTAGTAATTGAAGGTGGTGGTCGAACTTGATGACCAAAATAAGTAACCAAATGTGGTAATCAGAGGTGGTAGAAAAAGAAAAATATTAAAAAAAATTATTTACAAAACAAGTAAAAACTTATTTACAAGAATTTAATAAATTTTAAAAACTATTTATAAATTTTTTAAAATAAAAATAATTATCAAACATGTTTTTGTTTACCATTTACAAAAAATTTATATTTGATAACGTTTATATTTTTTGTTTTTTATTTTTATTTTAAAATTTTTTTGTAAACTGTAAATAAAAACATAATTATTTTTATTTTCAAAAAATTATAAATAATTTTTAAAATTTAATAAATTTTTATAAACAAAAAAATATATTTTTATTTATTTTATAAATAAATTTACATTCTATTTTTTTTCTTTCACTACTTTCGGTCACTAACTCCAACTATTACTTCAGACTACCACGTGTCACTCCCTCCCACCACCGTTTTCGCCACTTTTCGCCTTCATTTCCAACCATCTTCTTTCCTTTGTGAGTTAAGTTAAAGCGCAAAGATAATTTCATTAAAAAAAAAACTTATCACTGCTGTCGACTACGATCATTACATCTTGTTATTGCACAC
>JAULJZ010000023.1:12062921-12085688 GCA_032270985.1 Heliamphora pulchella
GGGAAAGAAAACAAGTCTTCCTACTTAGCATTCGTTTGGCAATCTGGCTTTAAGTTGGCATTTTGGTTTTAAGCCACTTTAAGCTAAAAAGCCAAAAAGTTCGTTTGGTTGAAAAAAAATAGTGACTTTTAAGCCACAAAAAGCCAAATAAACTCAATGTGAAATTCTATGGTTAACCTTCAGCCTAAATAAATTGGGGTATGATTGTTTGGTTGAAATTTATGTAATTTTATATGTAGAATGATAAAATTAGAAATTGTTATGAGAAAAGGCAAAAAGCTTAAAAGCAAATAGGTTAAAAGCTGGGGGTTAAAAAACGAGACTTTTTAGCTTTTTGGGTTTTAAGCCAAAAGTCAAAAGGCCAACTTTTAAGCCGGCTTAAAGCCGGTAGCCAAACGAAGGCTTAATGCAAGGTTCTCTTTAGGTGTTAAAGAATTAGCCCACTTTAAGAAATTAAATTAGACCAATGAATTTTCATGATAATTTGAGCTGATTCCTCATGGTACCATGTCTACTTCAAAACATGCCATTTCAATAGAATATTTGATAAGCTATGTTACATGAAATTGGGTATATCTGTCGGTACGGGTATCTGTCCACGTGCAAGTTCACATGGACATGCAAGATATTTGCATTTTTAATGTATATCTTTAGTTTATTAGAGTAAATTGGTGTTAACATGGAGCCATAGAACATTTCATGCACCACATGAATTTTTTTTGGTAAACTAAAATTACTGTATAACATTTTTGGCTTCCGGGTGAACATCCAACTACACATCTAACACATATTACATACCATTATCCAAGTATCAACTGTCTGACGTGTATTTTATAGATTTAGCATAATCCATATAACATAGTTGATCAGATAACATATAGTAAGACAGTTGCTAGCTTTTTCTACTAATTGGATACCAAATGTGTGGCTGAAAAGCTAACAAAATGCATATATTTAACTAATAATTTTCTGAGTGAAATATTAGAATGAAAAGCAGGGAGAAGTTTTCAGATGGATTGGAACAAAGAAAAAGAATACGCACATTGGCAGTACAGGGCAGGTTAGGTAACAAAGGCCGGGAAAGGCGAAATCTACAAATGCAAAATCTGAAGAAGTCTTGGATGAACTCAATAGGACATCAACAGAACCTGTGCTTTCACATTTGAATGAAGCCATTATAACCAAATGACATTAAACCACGTGAGGTGACTGTTTGGAAAACGGTCCCTTTAATCGCAGAACCTAAATGATAGTTGCAAAAGCTTACAGTGGTGCACATTATGGAAGTAGGTAATAATCTAGAATACCTCAGTAATTGTTCTCAAATTTGTCTATTTATTTGAGTAGTGAATGTTGTTTTAACGATCATGATCACATACTATATTCGGAGCAGCACTGTACTGTTTGTGTTTCGTAGAGTGATAAAGACCACTATTTAGGGTACCTCCCCTGGGCAAAAACAAGTGAGAACTCTTTTTGCTCTTTGAGTACCAAAATCTCATTGGAACCATTTGCTTCCCAACTCAAATCCAATCTTCCATTGGAGCAGAGGGGTTTGAACCTTTTATAAATAATAGGTTTATCAATCTAGGTCCAGTATCCTTCTACATCTGTAATTATGCTAGGAGTTTGGCCCACTTAGAAGGATGAGATATATAATATCATACCTTTTTTATTTCCGTGTGATGAGCCTATTAAGACAATCCCGAAATTTCATCAGCACAAGCCTTTCTTGCTGTATGTAGATCTCTGTCTTGGAGACATTGTTCCTTATCCAGCCTGAGGAAGCATCTGGAGGGAACAACACATTTTTCTCATCACACAGCAATTCAAGTGTTCCAGGAGATATTGGTGTTCCTTTCTGCACATCAGCATCAGTAGGGTGGTTATTATCATTGCCATTTTTGTTCTCCTGATCCCTGACCAAATAGCCATTTGGTGTAGCCTTGTGAACCTCAGGTCCTTTGTGGCGGCAGTTCTCCCCATCTCGACTAGCTAGAAAGCTTGTTGTCTGGTTTTCAGTCACAGTTTGTATGGAACCATATTGGTCTGGAAACAATAAGCACGTACTACATAAATGAGATGAACTTTTTTTTGTTAATGAAATTTAAAAGAAATAGTACACGTGAACAAAATCAAGTTGCGAAGAAGAATAAAGTGTTAGGTTTATGACGAGCCCTATGTAGGATGTATGAGAGACGAATGCAAAAAAAATATAGAACAAAAAAGAGAACAAAATCAAAACACAAGATTTATTTGACTCACCTAATTAGGGCTATGTCCACAGCTGTTGTTGTTCATATATATATATATATATATATAAATAGGACTACAAATCTGTAAAAAAATTCCAAAAATACTCAGTTTGGCTTGAAGGCACGGCTCCCAAACCCCCACCTTCATTCAAGGGGGTGCTACCCCACCAACACACACACACACACACCCCCCCCCCCCAACTCACCGCATAGTTGGATCCTTGAACGCGTGACTTGGTGTTCAGTACTTATCAGGCTCCACACAATTTAACATAAAGAATAATAAAAATTCAAATTGACAGACCTATTAGGATACGAATGAAATCAGAAATTCATCGAGAAGGAAAATCAGGGAAAAGGGAAAAAATTAGTATAGTTTCAGCATCCAGGTCTAACTCATCAAGCCAAAGTATTTTCAAAAGTTTTTGAATCTATCACCAGAAAATAGTGGCGCACACTTAAATATACTAGTTCTGGCCGATGTTAAAGCGTTGATAACAAAAAACGAAGAGAATGGGATTTTGTCAGAATTATAAAACCACGTACAGAAACCAAAAAGCAGACAAATTCTGTCGATCAGACTACACCTGCTAGGATCATAGCAACTTGTGAAACCACCATCAAAATTGAACAAAACTCCTCCATATCCTGCTGTTGGATGCTACCTGCTAACAAGGACCTTCAGCATGACCAGCAACTCTAGTTAGTGGAAAAATGATGGTTTCATTTTTAAGTCTGCAAACAAAAGCAATGCCATTAGACTATTAGAGGTATAAACCTGTAAGTGATCTTTGAAGATGCCAATGCTGCAGAACCAACAATCTGACAAACAGGGAGGACAATTCAAGCAGAAATGAGTTAACCTTAATCTGAGGAAGGGAACTATTATTTTGCTGTCATGACCGTCAAATGCAGTTTCTCTTACTTCATTCGAAGATGCATGAGCAAAGCCATCTAACATAGAAAATGTTAATGGGCATGGATATGCAGCTACTTACACTGATTCTGATTCAGTTGATAATCACTATGGGAAAACGACACTTTTCCACGTGAAAAGGTGCAAATGATGTATAAATCCAATACATGATAGTAACAACTGAACAGCTAGGATGTTCTTTTAGTCCAGGTGAAAAGAATGTAGTACCTGCTGATCTTTTGTGAGGCTGTGAAATAGTGGATGCCGCTCCCTCTTTGAACCCGGAAATATATCCTGATCTTTTCTTTTCCTAGACTTTTTAGAGGACCTATAACTGGAGAATCCAACAGCACCAGTTATGGTAGCATTTGTCTTCTTGATGAAGACCGTCGATTTAGGATTGCTCCTATTTGAAAGAGCCAATCTCCCTTCACGTTTTTTCAAATTCTTGCAGTTCACACATTTACAATTCTCAGAGCAAAGGATTTGGGCTTGAAAGCACTCACAATACCTCTTGAGGCATCCTGACTTCTTGCAGTGACATCCCTTGTGTTTTACAACTGACTGAATATTCTTTGCCTCATCCTAGGTTCGTTTCATAGCAGTCCAAATGCAGTCAAACAATCAAAATATATAGAAAGTCAAAAAGTGTTTGATACCGATAGATGTGCTGATGTGATGAACGACATTGACTTTAAAACTGGAAATCAAAACCTTAATTATTTTGGAAACATCATATTGCAGAAGAAAAAGGAATGCAGACCACCTATATTGTGGCTATTGCCATGAGAAAATAACTTTCTTTTAGAAAATAACTGCTCATGCTTGCAGTCTACCCATTCACTAGCATCATTTCAAACAAATCGCCTACTATATATATGCTGCGTAACTGTAGTTTGACTATAGATGTCATAAATTCTAGCGTATCATTATTTAGCTTGATTTAAATGTAATAATTTACAGTTCAAGGCAACAAATTACTTTGGTGAGAAACAATACTATCTCACATAAGCAGAAATTTGAAAATGCAAATACCATTTTTAATATCTCAACACTTAGAAGGGAAAAATTAAGAGGAAAAAAAAATGTTCAACACTGTTAATTTGCACACAGCACATCAAACCAATGGTGACTACATTTGATTGATGGAGTCATTGACAAATCATAATTTTGCTTGTTTTATAGGATGCTAATTTTTACACTAATAAACAATTAATCATTTATTTTTAATAAATAACTAATTAAATTAAACTTTTCAACTTACAGTGTACAAGAAATTTTTAATATATTCATGCTATTATCTGTATAAAAATATATGCAAATATATAAACTTCTACAATCTAATTCAAAAATATTTTATGTTCTAAAATCAATCCATAAATCAAACATGTCTTAGCTAATATGGAATTGAAACCGACACAACTTTGTTTATTACTACAAGTTTCTTAAGTATAAATATTTGGAGATGAATGTTGCATTGTGGTCAACTTTTTCATTTGTAAAATTGTTATTATTATATTAATTAAATAAAAAAATATTAATCCTAAATGAAATATAAGTTTCACAATTAAGAGAACTAGTGACACAAATAACAAGAATATGATTCGGCAAGGAGAGATCAGGGACGAAGGCAGAATTTTAATTTAGGAGTGGCAAATTGTCCATATAAATTCTTAAGAGGGCATATATTAAGTTTTTAAAAAAATCTTAGAAGAACGAACGTATATAATCTTAAAATATTTTGAACTAATACTACTATAATAATACTATAATAGTGAGTTTTTTCAAAATTTAAGAAAAGTTGCCGCCCCCATCCACCCTCCTTTAGTCCGTCTATGGGAGAGATGAAAGTAAAAAAAATTGATTAAAAAATTTACATTTTGAACGTGAAACAGTTGAATAGATTTTAAAATTTAGAGGCAAAATTATCTTTTTTTGTTTCTTACCTCATGTCGGTTAAAAAAATATATTATAATACTAACTTTTCTTTTGCCAAATGGGGTCAATTAACCCTACCACCCAAACGGTGGAGTCGTCCCTGCATTGAACTGGACTAACTACACCATCTTCCAAACTGGCCAAATCAAAAAATTGACGCAATAGATGAAAACAATGTTTTTGCAACTGATGCATGTGGCATAACAACCTGAGGAAAAAGCCTCAGTGCCAAATTGAAATCCTCATCTCAATAACTCTTGTGAAAGATATGCAGAGGCCATAATCGCTAATTCCAAACCCAGACAAGAGAAAATTTTACACATCCATATGACTATTTACAACAATAAAAGATCCGTTCAACATTAAGTGTTGCAGAATCATAATTGAACATCAAGTTGGTCCATGCATGTATTCATGGACCCTACTAACAACGACACAATCTTGAATGTAGAGATCCAGAATTAGTTTTGCACCTAGCAAACCCAGTCAAGAAATTAAAGAAACTATATTCTAGTTGCTAATCAGCTCCTAAAATTCTTAGCATGCCTTGAAATGTATGAATGTAAATATCACTACAACATCTCTAGAAAAACTGTGTATTCGCTCATTCTTTTTGGAGAGATGTTTATGTGTTGCATAAGTTCTTCACGGCTTTTTCCTATGAACAGACAAAAAATGATTAGAGGGCTCATCTGATGGAAGATGAATGTCTCATGAACCAGATCATGTCATGTGTAATTTTATCTCATAACTCTCATATAAAAAATAACAGAAGCAGCAAAGCTTCTAAGAGCTATAAGGGAAAACACAAAGCTCTTGTTCCTAAAACAATTCTGTTAAATTTCCAATTTTGGACAATTAATGTTTTTCCGAGTTGCATAACCAGCCATGTAAAAAAAAGGCACAAATCTGTTTGATCAGAGAATAATTCTTTCAAAATCATTAAATTCAATCGCATACCTCATCATGAGGACTATCAGCAATCTTTGACTTGAATGCATTGGGATGACGCTCCAAGGTAGATCCAATAGCTACTGCCCTAGCAGCCTCATTCTCAACATTATTTTGACAATTAATGCAGTTGCATCCTTCACAGTATGTTCCAGAAGAAAAACATTCACAGTACCTGACCATTTTTTGAATTAGCATTATTAGTAACAAAATATAAACAGGGAATATACATTGAAGAATATTCAAGCAACACAAAGATTATCAACAGTGAACTTTTAACTAATGCACATTTTAAGAACTACACGCAGTGGCTGACACAGTATCCCATCAATCATCTAACATTGAATCAAATCACCATAGTACACGAGTAAGTTCCCATGCAAGACACTAGCTGAGTGGGTGAACTTGCAGAGAAATTAGTCACAATAAAGTTCCTGATATGCTTAGATCAGTGTTAAGGTATAAAGGAAGTTTTGTAGGGAACTGCTGCTTGTAGAGAAATCATATGTTCATTGTTTTATGCAATTTCATAGTGGCGAAAATGGCATACTTTAATACCCCGTTTGGTAACGGTTACAATTTTTTGTTTTTCATTTACAATAAACAAAAAACATGTTTTGTTTATTTTTATAAATAAAAAAAACAAAACAAAAAACATGTTTAGCACATAGATGTTTGGAAAGTGGTAGTCGAAAATGGTGACCGGAGATGTTAGCCAGTGATGATAGCAAAAGGCAACGATGGTGGCCGAAAGTAGTGGTCGGAAGTAGTGACCGGATGTAATAGTTAGAGGCAGTGGCCGAAGGCCGTGGTTGGAGCCAGTTGCAGGACGTGGTGACCGGAAGTGTTGGTCAGAGGTGGTGGCCAAAAGAAATGTCAGAGGTAATAGAGAAAAAAGATAAAATAAAAAGTTGTTTACAAAACAAGCGAAAACACATTTTTTTGTTTACAAAAATTTAGTAAATTTTGAAAACTGTTTATATTTTTTTGAAAACAAAAATAATTATAAAACGTGTTTTTGTTTACAGTTTACAAAAAATTTAGAAACAAAAGTAGAAAAACGTTACGAAACGGGGAATTAATGACTCGAGTGCTTTAAGTAAGCAACCAACTGTAGTTGAGGAGGGAAAGTGAGAATGTAAGAAAGATAGAACTACGAAAAGAAAAAATTTCCTCTCTTGGACACACAAGGGAAAAAAACATAGCCAGTAGAAAGGAGATCTACAATAATTACAAAGGAAAATGCTAACAATTGTCCCTTAACAAGTGTACAATTGGACACTGGTTATTGAGAAATAATGTATTGATATTCGTGCAAAGTATATTGATTTATCTGAGATTATGAAAGTAATAGCTCCATTGCCAAAGTGTATTGATATTATAACTTTTTTGTCCCAATTTGCCTATTAACCATTTTCCAGTGAGCACTAATTAGCCTGACCATTGCAAAAGCGAACCAACAAGGTTATCTCCACTGCACCAGTAAGAAAAAAGAAAAATGAGAAAAAGGACGAGGATGTTGTAGACTTGTAGGTTGAATCAGATTACATGTGCAGTCAACATAACAGAACTAAAGAAGGGGCCAACATTAGCAGTTTCACAGGAGCTTGAGACAGATCTCGAGACTTGGTGGTGTAATGTTTTAGAAAACTAAGTTATCGAAAGAACAATTTAACTTCAATAGCCACTCATTTGCATACCAAGAGGTAAAGCACTTACAGCTTAACGCATCTCGACTGCCTGCATTTGCAACGTCTCTGTTCCTTTGTGGCACCTTCTTTTCCTTTGCTGATAGTATGTGATTGTACACTTGGGGCCTCCGACTTACTGTTCAAAAAATCAAAGAAACATCTTAGAGACGGAGCAAATTTCTGAACTCGGAATCTGAGATTGTCGGCAATGATTCTGTGGTAGTAAAATTGCATTGTGCACTATTCATCAGATGGAATATAAAATTATCCTTATAGCTTTCAACCACAAATCAAAGCATGCCAAGGACTCGCTAGATTCATGCTTCTATTATAAAGACTAGTAACAAAATATGATTTAAATATTCCTTCGGAAGAGTAATAGAATTTCTATCGCGCGGATGGGGAAAGACAGAGACATTAATATGCAAGTGGAATACTTTGAATAGAGCCAATGCGCGACCAACAAAATATGCTGATTCAGAATTCTCTATGTTTGGTTGCTGATAAACACGATAAACTAAAATGAGTATAGTACAATGTCATTGGCATTTTTTTTTTC
Organism: Heliamphora pulchella; assembly: GCA_032270985.1. Classification (NCBI taxonomy): domain Eukaryota; kingdom Viridiplantae; phylum Streptophyta; class Magnoliopsida; order Ericales; family Sarraceniaceae; genus Heliamphora; species Heliamphora pulchella. Next base: position 12,071,232 of record JAULJZ010000023.1, read on the forward strand.
TCTGCCTCGTTTTTCTAGGCAACCAAAAAGGCCTAAGAAAAGGCCATCTTTATGAGGTCACAATTGTATTATTTTAATAAGCCAACGAACAATCACTCGTTGCAGAAAAACCTACACTCCTGGCAATGGTGGATGAGGAGAAGGACACCGAGGCAGATTCCACTCCGCCGTTTGCTTGTGCTGTGACTTTAGTTGCTCCGGAAACGGCGATGCGACATTCAGAGATAAACCAATGAAGTCTGAGAAATCCTGTCTCCAAACCAACTTTTTTGGCGGGAAACCTGGTTTCTTTGTGGTTCTCTCCATCGCGTCTACGAATCGTGGTTTTTTTCGGCGGGAAATTCAATTCGCACTTCGTATCAACACTCTGCGCGAAGACTACGGAGATCAACGCCAAATCGAACACTGATTAACTCGCCGCATTATTTCCAGAAATTGTCAGAACTGCCAAGAATCAAGAACGTGTTCAACACACCGATCAGTTTGCTAACAAGAAACGAGAGAGCTCGTTTTACCGGCGGAGTCCGGTGCGAAATTCGGCGAGTATTCCGCCGGAAATTTTCCAGATGGCCGACTCCGGCGACTCCAGCGTACAGATCAGATACGGACTGATCGCCCTTTTTTTTTGGTGCGGAGGAGTTAGCTTTTTGAAGGGCAGTTAGAATTCTATTTGTATAAATACGAATCAAAAGGCGACTTTGGAGTTTAGAACTGAGAGCGAATGCAATTTCTTTTTATTCCGCTGTAAAAAAAAATGCAATTCTTGTAAATTATGGACGGAGATACTTGAGTGGTAGAGCTAGAAGTGATCCAATTTTCCAAATTCATATAGAGGGTATTAAACTAATATCTTATATCGGTTGTAAGAATTTAATAAATATATTAATTTGTAATTAAAATAAATAAAAAAATAGTTATAATTTGTAATAAAGTTGTAAGTATTTTTAAAAAGTTACAACTTATTACAAACGCTCTGTTTGTTTCAACGAAAAACATTTTCATTAGAAAAATAATTTTAGTAAATTTTTTTTTTAAATAATATTTTTTTTGTGTTTGGTTGTGACTTTAAAAATGTGATACTAATGGATGTATTAGTATTAAAATTGGTCGCAATAGTGGCGGTGGTGCAGTGACCCTCGGACTCCAGACACTCGGGATCTTGAATCACGAATCCCGATAACTCAAATCCTGGTATCTTGGGACCAAGGAAACCAAGAACCCGAACCTTCAGAACCCGAAACCCCGGATGCCTAGAACTTTGAACCCCTAAACTCCTAAGACCCTAGGATCTCAAAACCCCATACCCTAGACCCCAAACTCTAGAACGCTCGAACCTCCGAGACTCTAGAACTTTAGACTCTCAACAACCCTGTACTCTCCTTTTGAACTCTAGACTAGTGGTGTTTTGTGATAGAATGACAATGCTAATAGTGGTGCGATGGTAATCGTAAAACAAAATTTTGACCAAAAATTGGTAAAAAATATTTTTTACTAAAATTAATTTATTTTTCATTGCTTTTAATTTTTTATCATATCAAACACATAAAAAAAACTCTAAAAGATTCAAAAATATATTTTCATCAAAATGAACAAAATCTAAAGTTATAGCAGAAAATCAAAAACTTACTCGAAAGATTTGCAAACTCATAATCATAGAATGGAGGGTTTGTAGGGTTTAACTATTGTGTATAGTTATTATTTGGTGCATATGATACGTATTTTATAGTTAAATTTTGATTTATATAATTAAAAAATAAAATTAAAATAAATAAAATTTTATTAAAATAATTATACAATTAAGCTTAAATCATTATAATTAAACTAATAATCAAAATATAAAATAAGATAATTGTGCACACCGTGATTAGTTAAGAGTGGATAGAGAGCTGTGTTGAAAATGATTTAGGACAATAATATATTGTCCACCCAATATTTGAATATATATATATATAGTCTCTATATATTGATACAACGAAAAAAAAAAAATAAAAGCTAGTTTCTTAAAAAGACAGTCCTAACAATATTATTCCACGAAAAATGCCTGAGAGACGAGGGTGGGGTTTCACAAATAACCACATTTTCGCCTTACTTAATTCCAAATTTAGCTGTGTGATCATCGCATTAATTAGCTCTCCTAAATATGTTTTTAATTGATAAGCAAGTTCTTTCCAAAAGAAATATCGCACCTTGCAGATATGGTAAGATATGGGCGTTTTCTTTTAAAAGATTGGCAACTTGCATAGAGTTTGATTTGATTTCAATATTTATCATTTATTTTAAGAGTGTGTAAATAATTCGCAAATCTACTCCAATTCGTCAGCCCAACCCAACCCGTGCGGGTCATGTGAATTAGTGGGTTAAGTTGGGTGGGTTGGATAAAAAAAATAAGGAGAGTGTGTTACGGGTTATATTTTTTTAAGGAGTTTTCAGTAAAAAATTTAAAAAATAAATTTTAATGCATAACGTTCATCAATAAAAATTTTAATACGTAAGGTCCAATTATACGTTTTTTTTCAAAAATACCTTCCAAACAGATAAATTTATCTGCTGACATTTACACTGTTGCAAGCCAACATATAAATTGTTGCAAGCCAACAATTTATTTGTTGCAAGCAATTTATCTGTTGAAGCACTATTGCCGTTCAAATCTTGGTGGTTAAAAATTAAAGTCATACCAAGTAGGATCATACAAAGAAGCTCAGTTAACTCCGTAAACTACAATGAAAATAAGATTTGCAAGAGCTTCATTTCAAGCAAAAAGTTCAGCAACACGAAACGGTGGTTTCAGGCCATGAACGTGCGATGTGGATGTAACCCAGATAGCGAGGAAGACGATGGCGTAATGGCGCCGAGAGAAGAGAGGAGGAAGAATGTGACATCGTGGGTGGAAGGAATCAACTGTAGCGAGAAGTAGAGAGGGGGGAGGGAGGGAATATAACGTGTGTCTCATCGATTTCCCTCTTTCCGGCTTTCTGTATGCGCTCTAGTTTTTATGAGTTTATGGTTCCAGATTCCATCATCAAATTTGGATTTCTCTGGAGCAGATTTGTTACGAACAGTGTCGTGTAGTGAATCTTCATACGTAATTTGGATGTCGCTATTTATTTCTGTTTTCCATTTTTCATTCTCATTCACGCCGAGCGGTTGCGGACGTTTGCAACAGATAAATTTATCTGTTTCTGTTGCAAGCTAATAAGTTAGCTGTTTTATTTTTTTAAATTCAGCATTCATACTGTTGCAAGATAATAGATAAATTTTTCTAAATTTATCTGTTAGTACAATTATGTATTATATGAAAACAGATAAATTTATCTGTTTGAGAAAAATGCTAAGACAGATAAATTTTTGTTTTATTTTAATGGTGTGTGAATTGAAAAAATAAAAAATAAAAATATTCATATGTATAAAGCAAGCCAATAGATAAATTTATCTGTGTGCCTTACACATGTGTGTAAAGCACACAGATAAATTTATTTGTGTGCCTTACACAGATAAATTTATCTGTTTGAAAAAAATTATTGAAGACCAAGGTATTCATCCTATTGGTAAGTATAATATGAGATACTTTCACATTTTTAATAAGTTTATCTGAAAGAGTTAAACTTTGTGCATATTTTTTATTTAATTTATAAATATTTGTTTTATGATTTGATCCGTTTATTATGTAAAATTCAATAAATTTGTTATCCATATAAAACTTTAGGTTAACCTGATACCTGTAACTAAGTGTTCGCATAATATTCTTTTATAAATAAAAGTTATAATTTTTAAAAAAAATTTAAACAAATATTATTTAATCACTTAGTTACATGTATCAAATCAATCTAATTTTTTTTACAAATAAGAAACTCGACGAGATCTACATAATAAATGGATTCAATTATAAAAACATATTCGAATACTAAATAAATATAAACACGCTATATGTAAAAAAAGTTTTTCAGAAAAACTACAGACAAACAAAAATCTTATGTAATTTACAATCGGATTATGAATTACGGGTGCATAACAATTGATGAACACAATTGGGAGGACGATAAAGACGATTAAAAAAACGATGAAGGAGTTAGAGTATTTTTGTCTCAAAAAGAACTTGCGCGTTAAAACTTTTATGCGGATGGATCTTACTTGTTAAAAAATTTTATACTGGATGAAAAATAGTAAGCGGCGTATAAATTAGACTGTTCAATAATTTTCTGTTTTTTTAACTCACCATCAACCCAATCCAATCTGCCTAAAGTATATATTATTTATTTTGTTCCTACACGTGACGAATCTCATTTTCATATACATGTTTATATTTATATAATTTTTGATAATTCATAAGAAATAAATTATAATATTTATAATTTTAATTAATACTTTAATTATATATTGTGAATGTTTTTTTAACAAACATATAATGTAAATATTATTGTTAGAGATATTTAATTATGCTATTATTATTATTGAATTGCTACTATTTTTTTAGTTAGTCTTTTATTTGACGTATTAAATATAATTTTTTTTAAAAAAATTGCAATAGGTTTTTATTTTTTAAAAACAAATTTAAAAAAAAATACTATTAAAATTTTACAATTTTTCAACCTGATCAACCGCCTAAACCACAAAAAAAAATACCAAATCCATTGATTTTAATGACCAGTGAATTGTCAGTAGGTTAAAAATAATAATTACCCATTAAAAGTGAATTGATTAAAAATTTTTCTTCAATTCGTCCTAATCCAACTCTCGCAAACTCCTAATTTATTTTTCTTATAAATATGGGGACATTTTGATAATAGGCAAAAGTGGTCAAAATGCCTCAAAAACTTCAGAAAAGTAAGTTTTAATATACCATATGTTATTAGAAAGGGTCAGTCTGATTGTCAAAACATTTTTATTTTTATCTTATCAAATTTGCCACAGAATTAGAACAAATGATTGATTCCAATCTAAGTTCCTAAAAGCTATGCTCTTGTTATTCATGTGATCTTTCAGCCGCAAAAGGATTGGTTTATGAAGGTCCCCCCAAGGCAGCGGGGGCAGTGAGACAGGTCTTGATGGCTTTAGCTTTAGGATCCTAAAGCTATAGTTAGTTTTCAAATTAAAATTTTCAGTTTTAAAATTAATTTTTTAATTTTAAAATTGAGAAAATTTGTAATGGCTAAAACTATTTCTATTTATAAAAAACAAATAAAAATAGTGTTTACAAAAAAAATAACCTTTTACGCAGAGATCGATATCGATAGGTTAAATACGATAAAACGGAAGTTTAATGTCTGGCTTCAAAATTTCATTTAAAATTTAAATAGCCAGACAAACCAAGAGAATGTAGTAAGAAAATAAATGATCAAAAACTAATAAAATGAGATTTATTTAATTTTTATAAAATAGAAACAAAGATTACAAGAAAGAAATACCACCATTCGTCTACGGTTACTTGACAAATATTGAGCATCATTCTTTAAAGATACTTGAAGAACGAGAACTATCTATATTACGCTACTCCTAATGCAAAAATAAAAGATAAAATAAAAAAAAATAAAAATCCATCGTGGATTGATGAAGTTAGTGTATTTACAATGATTACAATACTAATATTTATAAAATTCTATAAAAATCTACTTATAACTACTAATAATACTAATAATTACTTTAAGCAAAACTTTCTCGTACGATGTTAAGTGATTCTTCAATTTTCATTAACTGTCATTTTTTTATTGAAGTGCCACTTGTCATCCTTAATAATAATGTATTTGAGTATTTTAAATATAATATTATATTTCATCGAGCCTTCGTAAAATATAACAAGGCATTTAGATAATAAACTTATTTTTTATGAAGCCTATAAATATTGACAGACTTTTAAATAAAAAATGTTATCTTCAACAAAAAATATTAATTATAATGTAAATAAATAGACAAACATGATTGAAAGCTAATGGCTCGTTTGGTAACATTTATAGTTTTTTATTTTTTGTTTACGAAAAATAAAAAATATATTTTTATTTATGTTTATAAAAAAATAAAAATAAAAATAAAAATATATTTGCTAACATAAATATTTGAAAAGTGGTAGTTGGAGGTTATGGATGAATCCAATCAAAATTTGTTTACTAAACAAGTGAAAACACATTTTTTTGTTTCTTAAAATTTTGTAAATTTTGAAAACTGTTTACAGTTTTTTAAAAACAAACATGTTTTTATTTACAATTTACGAAAAATTTAAAAATAAAAATAGAAAATAAAAAACATAAACGTTACCACACAACGCCTAAACAATTAATACTAATGTTTGTAATTGAATCAGGATTATATTAAATTGAGAAAAAACTAATAAGACTAGAATTTGAATAAAAAAAAGAGGCATGAAACAAATTCTTGTATGTTTTCTAAAGCCCCTTTAAATTAATGCGCATATAGTTTTTATTTATATATTTTTAATTTTAAATTACTAAATATAAATTCAACTGTTTAAATATATAAATTCTTAGCTGTAACATATATCTATAATATTTATTTGAATCTATAACCACATGTTCTTAATTACAATAAATTAATAATTTTAATAATGCCAAACACTATTTTTAGGAGTTTTATATCTATACTATTATAATAAAAAAATAATTATGAATTTTTTATCTGTCAAAAATACCCCATAATAATTTGATATTTTTATTATTCACGTTATTTTTAAATCATTAAAAATATTTAAAAAGGTAAAAATAACTATAAAAAAATATCAATATTGACCCGAATCATCAAACGACATCGTATCACTGCTGAGTGCTTCACAATAAAATTTCAATTGTGCTCTGCAGACTGCAGAGTGCAAACCATCTCGGTTGAACGGAACCTATCCCCGTCTGCCTTCACGCATACCCGCTCTCTATCGATCTCTCGCAAGATCTCCCTCCACGCCTACACGCTCTCCCTCTCCTGCAAGATCTCTCTCCCTCTCTCTCTCTCTCAACCCATAGCCAATGAAGAAGTACGTGATTCGATTCACAATTCCCGAGGTATCATCCCCCGGACTCCATTCGGATCCTTACAAGGTTTCACTTCTCAATTTGGTTTTCTTCTGCGTCGGCATATATAAGTTCTGTTTATCCTTTCGAATCTCTCCCCCTCTCTCTTTCTCTGTGGGTCGTTCAATTGCGATTTCAGATCTTATTTTTCCGTTCCACGTATGTCTCAGTGTCGAATGTCTGGTAGATATTATATAACTGTTTCTTGATTTCTGTTTCATTCATCATTGTGATATCAATCTCTGTTCGTTTTCGTTTGGATCAACGCCTTGTCAGCTAAACTTACTAATTTATTTATGTGCAGATTCATTAGTTCCGTTTATCTTTATTTTGTAGGTTTCTTATTGCGTTGGATCTTGGAAGTTAAAGCCGTGAATTGAGTTGTTCTGAATTGGGGGATAGAAGATGGCCTGGTTTAGTGGGAAAGTCTCCTTAGGGAACTTCCCTGATCTAGCTGGGGCTGTGAATAAGCTCAGTGAGAGCGTCAAGAACATTGAGAAGAATTTTGATAGTGCTCTTGGTTTCGAGGAGAAGTCTGACTCTGGCACGAGTGAAGGTTATCTCTGTTCTAATTAAGATTCTTTTGTCTGTCTATGCAAACAACATTGGTCCTGACTAGGGTTTATAATTTAGGTTTACTTTGCCTATTATTTGAAATAGTAGCTACACGTTATGTGGGGAGTGTTGATGTTAAAATGGCAAAGGTGAGTCCCTGCCAGGCCCATAATTGGGATCTGAAGAAGTTAGTTATTTCATGGGGTAGGTGTTACAAGGTCTTGTAGAACTGAATATCAAAAGCTAGCTATTGATGCGACCGTGCCCATGCCCATGCCCATATACTGCACATTACTTTTGTATTTAGGCAACGTGGGACTTTGTTTCACATTCCCTCACTGTGCTCACTGCGCCGCACACTCGCCAGCACTTTCTGCGTGCTGGACAGGGACATGCACTCTACCCATCCTTATAGTCCACTCTGATACCATGTTACATGGTCTTAGGTAGAACGTAACCTCAAAAGCTAGCTAATGAAGTAAAGATGCTTTTTACGATTATATACTACATATTACTTTTTACGCGATGGAGGATTTCGCTTCCAGTAGAAGCAAAATAAAAATCAAAGGCGAATTGATTGTTGTCACGATGATTCTGCCTGTCTGGTTAACTTGGTTTCACTTTAAGTTGAGCTCCTTTAAAACTTATGCTCATGCTAAGTCAACAGTTTCAGCCTTCCCCAATCCTGAACACCGTTACCTATTGACACGCTGTCACCCAACTATGTCCTGTTTGCCAATCAAAATCAGTAAATACACAAGTGAATATATAAATCTGTATACTCCATTATCACATGGTTAGTTTCATACTGAACTCTTGAAGATCCAAAACCATATCCATTATATTTTTACGAGAGTCAAAATGAATTTTGGACAATTTGTTATTGACCTCTCTTTCTTTTTTTTTTTTGATAAGTGACTTCTCTTTATTAATGCCAGTTTCAGGATTATGGCCGTCAGCCGCAGACAGGAAAACGCTATTTGAACCTGTCATGGCCTTTATGGGGCAGAAAGGTGGTGAAAGTATTGCAGAATCAGCCGAGAAACCTGAATCATTACAGCCAGCATCTTCTGTTGGGGAAAAAGAAGGGGCCGATACCGATAGGTCCAAAGATTTTGCCACTGAACTGACTAGACCTGCTGAAGAAGGAAATGAAGAAAGTTCTTCTGTGCTTCCAGATGCTGCAGAAGGAACAAATAGTGCAATTGTGGAGGGAAGAAATGCTATTTTGATAGACCCTGGTATATCTGAATCTGCAGACCCTGGTAAATCTGAATCAGGAATGCCTGGAAAATCTGAATCTGACTCAAAACTGTTACCTGATGAATTATCTCAATCGAATATTGAACATGTTGGTCCAGATTCCTTGGACCATCTCAATCAGGAGACCTCAGTCGTGGGGCCCTCTGAAGATCCAGAGTTAGTGGAAGCCAAGCCAGGAAACAATGAACCAGATCATGTTGAGGGTAGTGCACAGGGGTCACCTGAATCACAGAACATTATCAACTTGCATGAGACTATAAATGAACAGAGGACGCAAGAAGAAGAAATTGTAGAGCACCTTTCTCCTGTTCAAGCTGTGGATGCAGTGAATAGCAACCAAGCTAGAATTGGGGTAGATCTCCCTGATTCCGTTTCTTTTACTTCTAAGGAGACTGAAAGTCCCAAGGGACATTTTTCAGATAACTTGCATGATGTGCAACCACCAGATGAGGCTGCAAAAACAGTTTCTGAATCAGCTTATCAAGAAAATGATACAAATAGAGCAGTTGACCTGAATCAGCAAGTCATTGATTATGAACCTGAGATTAAAGAGCAACGTGTGAGTTCAGGAAGCAGTGGATCTGACATTTCATATTCTGTTGCTGAACTAGAGAAGTTGAAGAGGGAAATGAAAATGATGGAAACTGCACTACAGGGAGCTGCTAGACAAGCTCAGGTATTTTAATATTACAATCATTTCATGGCAAGTGTGACATGCACTCATGCCACCTGCCTGTTGAGCATAATTTAAATGTAGTTGATAACTTGAGTTTAATTGGGGTTAGAAAGTCCATTCGCAATTTTTTTTTTCAATACTAGAAATATTGGTTGTTGAGCATCATTACTTTACTTATAAAAAAAGAAAAATTCGTTGTTGAGCGTCACCATGATGCAAATGTATACAAATATATTGATATGCAAAGAATGGGAGTTCCAGGTTATATGCAAATGTATTATGTGGTTGATTTTGAGTTCCTATTTGGGTAAACTAGGATAGAAATTTCGTTTTGGAACATGAAACCGCATATTGTATAATTTTGGACATTGGTACTTGTCTCATTGTTTCATTTGTTTCCAAGAGGAGATACAATTTACAATTAGCATTATAATCCATACCTGCTTTCCAAAGGCCTATTATGTCTCATTTAGATTAATCACAAATACATGTTGTTGTCTAACACTGCATACAAGCTCAAAGAAGTTTCTTGACTTGCCTAAAGGTAAAATTAAAATTGGCCATGTTGCTACAAAAACAGTAAATATGATTCGCTCTTTGTGATGCCTTTTTCTTTCTTTCATTATTGTTTTCCTTGCTAGTTTGAGTTGCCAATTTATTTCTTTTCAATCTTATCTTATTTTTTGTCCCTAGCATGTCAAAACCATTTCCTACTTGAGGACTCTGATTTATCACATTTTGTTTCTTCGTTTTTTTTTGAGTCCAAAATGTTTTCAACCAAAATTTGTTGATAAACAATACATTGTAGATTGGAAAGTCCTTTATTTTAATTTGGCATGGAAATCTAAATCCTTTGACCCTTTTTCTTTGTATTTTAATGTCTTATTATATTCTTAATTTTTTGGTAGTTTCAAATCTCTTTTTACCTGTATTGATGCATGTTTTGATGGTTCTTCTTATTCTGAAGGGACATTCTACAGTACGACATGTATGTTTCTTCTGTTGAATTTATAGACTTCAAGAAATTCAATGATTTTGTATCTTCATTTTTCAGGCAAAGGCAGACGAAATTGCAAAGTTGATGAATGAGAATGAGCATCTTAAGGCTGTTACTGAGGATTTAAAGGTATCTATTGTTTGAACCATTTTTCCTTGTCGGGTATTCCGTTTTGTGAATATGTGCTGGTGGATGTGGCAAGCACATTTTTTTCATATTTGTAAGAATCATATGCTATTTATTATTTCATGCCGTGTTTAAACTAATCTCTCCCTTTATCAGCTGTTTAAGTAGTTCTTTTCTTTTCCTTTTCTATCATCACAAATTTATTTGTATCAGTTTGTAAGAATTGTATGTGTTTTTTTATCATTTTTATCTGGTGTTTAAACTCATCCCTTTTTCTGCCATTTTAGTAATTATTTTTTTCTTCCTTTTACATCATCACTAAATTATTTGTGACCAATACTCAATAGGATCCGACCTTCCATTTTCTTATCTTTATAGTTTGTTGAATTATAAAATCATTCGTATAACAACAACGGTGGGATCTCTTGATGAAGGACAAAGGAAGGTTGAAGATGGGGTATGATGATCTTGAACAAGAACAGGAGTCACCCTTCTACAAGCTATGTTTGTCATAATTGATATTGGCTGTGGTTAGAAAAACCTTTTGTTAAGGACAATCTGTTGTGTACAATAAGAATATTTCTATGAATTTTAATGATTTTGAAAAGTATTTGTCATTACTATTGAGTCATTGACTCTTTTTCCAATTATTCCTCTGGGTATACTCATGATTTTCTCTTATGAATTGGCATGTCCATTTGTAACTTTTGGGTTGGCTTGCATCATTCCTTTCATATTGGTTGAAACTTGAAAGTTGTTCAACTATCCCCATCCCTTCTTCTTTCCCCTCAACACACTGAGTTAATTGGCTCACTTTGTGATAACCATTAACAAGTCTTACTTCTTCTTTCTCATGTTTCATTATTCTCTCAACTTTCATGGCTTATGTTGCATATATTTGCCGTTGCATGATCTTTTATGCCCTATTCTCTATGTCTGTGTGCGCATGCGTGCAAATACACATATATATTAGTAATCACTTTTTAACTGATGAGATTTTTTCTACAGAAAAAATCCAATGAAGCAGAAATTGAGTTTCTGCGGGAGGAGTACCATCAGAGGGTTGCAACTCTGGAAAGAAAGGTGCATATGCTTTATCATTATTGGGTTTTGTTTGCGGTAACTGGTTATTGTTTGGCCTCACACGTTGATTCGATGAATTACTTTTGATGACGACGCATGTTTTATTTGCATTAACCAGCACTTTTCTGTTTTTTATATCAATGTCAGCTCCGTAGTTGCATGAAGCATATTGGGGCACGTATAAGATTATAAGGTTGGGACTTGGGAGAACCTATGGGTTTGGCTATATATGTCATATACTGTCTGCCATTGCACATGCGATGCATGTGCAAACCCAAACAGAAACACAAATGGTGGATTTCTTGAGATGAGACGAAACAGAGGTGTCAGGAATTATGTGGAAGTTGTGTAGTTGAATGTTTTCAGATTTTTAAGGAGTTTAAAAATGTTCCAACTAATTTACATATGTATCCTCCACTCATTGAGGCGTTTCATAAGTGGAGACAAAATGAAGTGTCCATTCAAAAGCTAGAAATGAATGGGAAACTCCACACATTAGCGTAGTAGTAGCCTTCTTATCTTTTTTGTGGCTTTTGTTGTTGCCAGAACTGTGGTTTGGTTCAACAACAACTCCAATTGAGTTATCTTGGCTCACTCGTTATCCAATGGAATCAGAGGCATAAATTCAAATACCAGATTTTTGAGTTGAGAGTGATATTGAGAAAGTTTAAGAATTCTCACTATTTCTAAGATCATGGACCCAATTCAATTTTGTGGGATTTTTCATACACAAACCAATTTTTCTAATTGAACTAAAGCTAATCTGGGTTGATCTTGTAATGATCCGCTATAGAATGAATGTGTTTATTTTTCAAATGATTTATCTCGTCAAGTGTAGCCATTCCAAATTTGTTCCAATCAAATGATCCGCTGCTGGCAATATATCTCTTGGTAACGAAAATGTATTGTTTTGAGGTATATTAGGGTTCAAGCCTTCGAGATTGCTCCCGATCCATGGAATGGAATAATGAATAGAGTATTACTAATTGAACAAAAAACCTTGTGAGACAGTTTCACCATAATTTGGTTTTCTCCCGTGTTTCCTTATTCGATATTGATGTCAACTATAAAATTGCTTTTTTTTGCAAATATAAATAAATAATATATAAATATGAAGTAATAAAATTAAATTAGTTGAATTTTCTATAATATGATAGTTACTACGTATTTTGTCCTATGTTGTACTTCTCTTTTATTGCATAATCGACCTTTTAGAGCGATTTCGTCACCTCCAATGGGTGTTCTTGCAACTCAATTTTAATCTTAGTTAATGTTTACCATTGTTCATTTATAATGGGTGTTGAGTTAACCTTGTTCTTGGTTGGAAAAGTTGGTGTGGAGAAGTCATTGTAGCCATTATAGAATGCCTATCCAACAAAACAAACCTTAATTCGATTTTACATAAAAAAGTGTACATGAATTTGCTTTCTCTAGTTGCCAATATTAAAAGATATATCCTCGGTTAATTTTTAGACAACTATACCACTTCTCATCGCCTCCAACCCGTATCCTTCTCTTTCTACGCCTTCGTCTTTTAACATCCTCAACTTTGATGGAATCATCTTTTGGGCCCTTAATTGATGTACTTTGCATATGACCACACCTTCTTATATCCTACAAATACGTTCATTTCTTATTATATCCCTATCCACCCGTCTCAACATCGTCATTTTCTTTATGCATTTTCTGTACATGTTTCTTAACTTCCTAATGTTTATAATGCACGACATGGCTAGCCTAATATCGCTCTTATAGAATTTTTCCTTCAATTTCACAGGAATTCAACAATCAAATAATCTGTCCCCTATTCTGGATGATTGATCAAAGCTGTAGAAAATTTCTTTATAGAAAAGTTGTGATGGCGTAGCCATTGGAAAAAGTCGTTGTACAATTTAGAAACCTTGATTTAAGTCCAAGGCCCCAACGCGAGTCAATAAGTCCTTTTTGTCCAATAAGTGTCGTTGGTAGTTATGTAACTTATTAGGAGTTTGCATCTTGACCCCTATTCACGTTATCACATCACATTTATTTACGAGTTATTTAAGTTATTATATAGGATGGTTTATTATTTTCTTTTATGTTAGGATTTGCTTATAAATTAGGTGGTTATTCATATAATCATTAGTTTTGAATAATATATTAAGTGTGTTTAAGAATTAGGGTTGTGATCCTTTTGTGTGTTCTTATTGCAGTTTTTCTCCTTCTGCTCCTTTTGGTTCGGTATCAATTGGTATCGGAGCTTAGGGTGAAAATTCTACATCTCCCTCTTCTTCTTCGACTAAAGCCATGGTTGAAGCTCCTACAGCCATCAACCACCACCCTAACCATCGACATCTCGCGACCATACTCTTGATCATAGCGCCGTCGCCTCCTTATCACGAGCTGTCGCAAGGTCCTTCGTGAGCTTTGTCACAAGTTCCCTTGTGAGCAAGCCACACTCTCCCTGCTCCACCATTGCGTCGCCACACCACCAGTTGTGGTCGCCGCCGTCACTATCCCCGTCTAGGTTTTCTCTTCTTCAAAACCCCCACCCCTTCCCATCTTGTCTAGACCCTAGTAAAACCTTTCCCTCCCCTTGCGATCCTCTCTTGCGATTCCCTTTCCATTGAAACCCTTGCCTCCGGCCCTCTTTCTCTATGTCGAAACCCTAGATGTCGACTCTTCTCTCTCTCGTGTTGCGAGAAGGAAATCCAATCCAAGTTAGATCCGATTGAAAAAGCCCATTTTTAAATCACGAAAACCTTTTC
>JAULJZ010000023.1:12085698-12095973 GCA_032270985.1 Heliamphora pulchella
CCCCCCCCCCCCCCCCCCCCCCCCTTTTCTCTTGTGTTATGCAAAATCCCAAAACCCTTGGCCTTGCGGCGCAAGGGATACCGAATGCGCATAACCTAATATCCAAACAGTCTTGGCCCGATTCGATCCAAGAAAACCAATCCTTGGCCTTGAAACCCAAACTAGCTCATGCCTGACCCAATCTTTTATATCTAATGATCCTGATCAATTCTTATTGACCCATTTTCCCAGCCTAATACCTTCCACCAACATAATAAAATAATCCAGCCTATGCCAAAACTACATCACTAGCCAGCAGCCACAACCCATCCCAAGCCTAGCTGACAACCCACTTCTTTAAGCTCTTATATTTCAATCCACCCCTCTTATAACCTATCCAACCCTAAAAAAAAAATTCTTCTTCCCTAACCACAACCATGATTACTAATGCTGAGTTGAATACAAGAGCCAATGCTCCAGATCAAGGATTGCAAGAGATGTAGAGAGCTTAGAAGACGACAACATTAGTTATAGCACAAATGAGAGCCATGCTAGAAAAATGGCCGCCACCTTTTTAGAAGATAGAGGAAAGAAAGCGAGGCTACTATTGGTAGAACTTCTGGTGCTCATCTACCACAGTCTTTTGTAAACCAACGCATGGCAGAGGATTCATGACTGATTGAAGTAGACAGAGATGCTAAGCTGGTAGTTACAAACTTTAATGGGGATCACGATCCGGAGGTGTTTTTTGATTGGTTGCACAGTGTAGAGAGCTTCTTTTGCTGGTATCAAATGAATGAGGAAAGGATGTTATTTTTTGCCAAAACAAAATTGAAAGGTACAGCTAGAACTTGGTGGACAAACTATAAAGATAGTAATATGCAGCTATTCGTATATGAACTGATATGTAGGTTGCAATGATCCGCTATTTTGTGGAGCCCATTCTTAGCAAGTTCTTCGAAGGCCTCTCCCGTGCTATTCCGATTACCTCCCAGACTATATTTGGAGGTAATACCATCTTCAAGTGTTTTAATTGTCAAGATTTTGGATATCATGCTAGGGAGTGCCCTTCTCCAAAAATGAATATGCCTATCAAGCTTACTGTTGTATTGGAGAATGAAGAACTCGCAGAGACAAAAGAATTTGTGAAAACAAAGCTGGACTATCTGATTGTTGAGCCCTTTAATCCTGCTTTTGATGAGGAATTCCAAGATGGTTCTATGGGCATTATTCGCCCTATCCTTGCTACTAAGGGGCCAACAAACAAATCGAAATTTTGCAGTGTGGCCAAATTTTTACAACGAGGGTGAAGTGCCACGAATGTATTTGTTATTTGGTGATTGACGTTGAGAGTTGCACTAATGCTGTGTCTGAATAAACTGTAAAGAAAGTGGGTTTGAAGGTTGAACCCCATCCTGCACCTTATTATATGGCATGGATTACCAACAGTAAGCTCAAAGTTGATATGCAGTGTTCTGTGACATTTACTATTGACAAGTTCAAAGAGACGGTAATGTGTGATGTGCTACTTTTTAAGTTTTGATATATTTTGAGATTGTACATGGATATAGGATCATGATGTTGAGTCTGCCAAACGTGTCAACACTTATTCCTTCATTGATGGCAAGACAAAGTACACATCGACTTTTGCAACTGATTCACGTATTGTCAAGTTGAAGAAAAACTCTTTGTTGGTTCGTCTTCTGTTGGTATCCTTGGTTCTGCTCTTAACTTATCGGAGTTAAGTTTTTTTCAGAGGAAAAGAATTAATGGCGTAGCCGTTGACTGTCTAGAGAGCCGTTATCCACCTAAGCCCAAAGGCTCGACGACTCAATAAGTCTTTTTAGTCCAATAAGTGTCGTGGGAAGTTATTTAATTTCTTAGGAGTTATTTACAAATTATTTAAGTTATTATTCAGGATCGTTTATTATTTATTTTTATGTTAGGATTTGCTTATAAATAAGGTTATCCATGTAATCATCAGTTTTGACTTTTGATCAGTAATATTAAGTGTGTTTAGGAATTAGGGTTGTAGTCCCTTGTGTGTTCCTTCTCTCCCCTCCTCCTCCTTTTGGTTCTGCATCAGTTGTTAAAGATTTTCTGTTAAAAGGAAATCAAATCCATTCCTTGAGTTTGTGTCCTAATATGTTGTGCTTGAAAATTCGTCACCTGACTGGACCATTTCTTCACAATTATAACTGGACAGACGTGCTGTTGTTTACAGTGGAACCATATTTGGTTTGTCATATTGTTTTGGAATTACATTTCCTACTGCATTATTGATAAAAGAATAAACAGTGATTGTACTTGAAAATTTCAATTGGAGCACAAACGTGTTCACCTATCCACTTGGTCAACCCCCGTGTGGTGCGTTATCATTGCTAGATTTTGGGAACAGTATTGACAGAGTTTCTGGTTGTCGCTCGTGGGTTTTGTTTAAGTATCTGGGAAGCTTGTGTTCGCTCGTTGTTTGGTATTTTTTGTTGATTCAACCATTTTTCTGTATCATTTCAGGTTTATGCTCTCACTAAGGAAAGGGATACATTACGTAGAGAACAGAGTAAAAAGAGTGACGCCGCTGCTCTTTTGAAGGAGAAAGATGAAATAATCAATCAAGTTATGGCTGAAGGTGTGTAATGCATTCCTGAAAGTGGTTTATTATATCTCGAATTGTTCATGTACTGTTTAATGGCAAATAGAAAGCTTTCTTTGTTTGTTTAAGGTAGAGTGGCATTAGGTAGGCTTGAGTCCTGAGGCAACAAAAAATAATAAAAAAGGCAGCCTCTGGGATGGGTTGCATTACTGGATGGTACTGCAAGTCCACATATTATATCAGGTTCAGATTTATTAATTAAGAACCCGAGGCTCAGGTTGGGATTTAAGTTTTGTTGACGTGAGCTAATGAGTCTAAATAAATGTAATATTTGTGATTAATAATGAATGGTTGGCAGATTGACCAGGTAATTGGCAACCCCAGAGCCATTTAGATATGCATCTTAATTACACATTGGGAGATAGGCCTCGTAGGACCTTTAGGAAGCTCCAAGTTTTCATGTAATTTGAAGGGGCAAGTGCCGTCTTCATTGGTCCGAGTACTTGTGGCTTTGGCCTGCTTTCACTAGTCATATGAAACTAAAATTCTGATCACAAAACATGTTTCTGACAAGATTGTGTTAGACTGCCCCCCCCCCCCCCACAACAAAAACAACAACAACAACAACACCAACAAAAAAACAGAAAATGAAAAAGAAAGAAAAATTGAGAAAGATGGTTGCCATTCTAAAGGAATGGAACAGGGAAACTTGTTACTCTTTCCACTTCTTGAGAAATTCTTGATCTGATCTCAACTGCTTATGATCATTTAGAATGTCTATCTCCATTAAAGAGTAATATGGCCCTTTCTGTTCATGCTGATCAAGTTTGAGGATATTTGTATTTCATCACAGGTGAAGAGCTCTCAAAGAAGCAAGCTGCTCAAGAGTCTCACATTAGGAAATTGAGGGCACAGGTATGCAACCCGGTCTACTGAGTCTCTCATTATTGGAAAGCCAATCTGTTTCTGTTACATCTTATGCTAATCTAAACAAGTACTCTTTTATGGAAGCTAGATTAGAGAGCTTGAAGAAGAGAAGAAAGGACTAACTACAAAGCTACAGGTATTTGAATTCTTAAAGACTCCTTTCAGGCAATTAACTTTTGTGAATGATGGTTTTGAACAAGAATTTGTTTTCCGATCATCATGTATTGTGGATGACATGGATGATAACTAGAATTTGTCATTTGTGCATTCAGCTTCCCTGGGCCCAAAAATGTTATAGAATCGGTCGTTGATATGTTCTGATTTCCTTGGCAAAAATGTTGCCATAGAAGATGATAAGCTCATTCTTGTGAAATTTTGGACAAGATTTATATATACTAAAATAACTTGCATCCCTCTGGGATTAATCATCCTTGTGCATCTTTGGAGGCAATATGCTCTTCAAACTCTTTGATTTTTCTCTATTTAGCTACCATCTTCTTTTTCTTTTCAAAGAATTCATACAAAGTTTTTGGCATCTATTCAATCTCATTTGCTAAGGGATGATGTAAAACATGCCCACAACAGGGGGAGATTTCTCGAAGTTAAAACTTAAAAGATAAATAACAGGAACAGTATAAAGAAGGCTCTGAATGCTTGCCATTAACTAACTCAGAACTTTCCAGGAAGTTGGAAATGCATTTTCGTTGATAAGTTTGAGTATCATACCTCTGTCTGCAAGCGATTATTCAAATTTGTTGGTTGATCTTGCCATCTCAAGTCTGTTGTAAGTTGTTACTAAACAGCTCTCTAGGTGTGTATGTCTGCACCATGTCTTTGATTGATCTTTGATGGTAATAGGGTCCCTCCAGTGTATATGTCTGCACAAATACCTACTTGTGATCTATGGACTTTGGATGATAAAAGAATTCCTCCAGTGACTCATACAATTATTAAAACCTATCTAATTACAACTGCTTAATTTGTAGTCAGAATGTTCACAATATGCCTGCCATTGTGCCTATCCTCAAAGGCCAATAAGGGAACTTTTGAAATCTTTTTACTTTTTTCAGCATTGGTCAGCTTAATTGAAAGACAAGGTTCTGATCCCACATCATTGATTTCCAACGTGGTTGACCACTTGACCATCTTTGAATAAGTTTCACCCTTTTTAAGTCAAAGCAAATTGCTTTTGGACTGGCTTTCACTGGTTTGAAATGCAAACATGACCTGGTTACCATTGCTACTACTGGTCTCCAGTTTCTTAGAACTTAAAGGTTTGCTATGTAAAGATAGGCCTTTCAGCTCTTTATATTTCATTATCACTGGACACCCATAGTTGCAGCCACCTGGCAACACTTGTCTAGAATATCAACTCCCTAATATGCTTTCTCAAATGATCCTGTTTGGGTGCCAACATTTGGATTTTGTTTTATTTGCCACGAGCATCTTAAAAGTAAGAACTGATCCAAGAAAACACATAAAACTAAGAAGTTTTCCCTCAACTTGGTCAAAATATCTAATGGAGCATATCAGATTTGTCTGATAATATCTTTACTGGCTTTGCTGAAAATACTTTTATGGATAGACTGGAATCTTCAGTAAATGGCATAAGAGTAATGTAGCTTAACACATTTTTGACATTTTTTTTCATTTAATCATCCTATCTGTTCCAGGGGACAGTGCTATTTATACATTCTTGAAGGAACTTATATGAATATGGTCACTTCCGTTTGAAATAGCTTTTCTTAGTTCATAAGGTCGTTTTCATTTAATCATTCTTTGGCGTTGAATCAGGTCAAGAAGAACAAATTGTTCCGGCTCCGGAGAACAGATTCATCTTTGAAGCGTTTTTCCCTTCCTTCCAATATTTTTGATTTTAGCTTCCCCTATTCATTTTATTAAGCATAATGATGCGAATTGTGTTTGTTGTTTTTAGTATGCAGCATCAAGCTGTTCCGCTTTCCCCTAACGATGGTGCGATGAGAAGTGCATTGTTGGAATTGGGTTGAAATGCTTTTAAGACCATAAGCCTTAGATTCGGGGGTTTTCGCCATAGCCAAACACAAGAGAAAGATCATTATTTTTACTGGAAAAGATAGTTTTATTAGGTAATGGAGACATTATAAGTATTCTTTTGGTTATGTGTAAGCCTTGCAAAGATTTGTGTGCATCCCTCAGGTTCATAGGGGTAATTGCATTTAAAAGGGACAAATTTTAGCGGCTCATATTTCAAATGAACATTGCAGCGTGGAAAACTTGTTTTTTTGGGGAGTTGTACACACTGGTTTGCGAAAGCAATAAGAAACTTGCTCCATAGAACTCCCCAAAGGCTTTTGCCCCCAATATTTTCTATGGGCAAAGGTGCTCCGGTGTGCTTAAAGTTTTATTGCCTAGTCATTATCTTAAGGCGAGGTCGCCACCCTGCTTACGGTTCGATACAATACAAAACACCCATGTTTTTTTGTGAAGGTCCATCTTTCTGTTCACCATTGGAGGACTACCTTGAAAAATGTTTATACCAAGCGCATGGCGTTAGTGCAAAATTTGATAAGATAAAGCGGAATAGGAATGGGAAAAAGCACACCCATTGATGCAGAGGAAAAGACAAGAGAATCGATGGAAGGAGTTCGGGCGAATTCAGTTGCGTATCAATCAAATTAAGTTCATATGTAGTAGATAAAAATCAAAGGGCTGCCCTTATTTTACCGGTACTTTTTTTTTTATTAAATTGGTGTTTCAACGGTTTTATTTTCTCATTTGAGATATTATGTGCAATTAATGAACCTACTACTGAATCGAATGAGTTAAAGTCAAGGCAAAGTGTTAGTTATGATCGGATTGACCAGGTCAGATCATGAGTGAATAGAAAATCGAAAATGTGCATAACTATTCCAGCGCATAAGAGTCTTCATCTTGGCATTCATTGCAACTCCCAATGTTGGTAAGTTGCGGGTCGCTCTAATAAATCATAGTTTCCAACATGCACATATCAAAATGAATCTTGAGGTCTTGAAAGTTATTCTTGGGTTGAAAGATTGAGCCGGGGAGCAACATAGCTCCCAAAAATAATCCACTCGGCCCTTCTCCAACCTATACAAGGAGAGCGGAATATAATGAAAGGGATAAAAAATCCTAACTAAATCATAAGACAAGAACCTCCATACGATGAAAGTTGTAAGCTGTGTTCGGGGGAGGGTTATTGTCTATTGTTGGCCTTTATGGTAGAATTAGCCGGGGGGACCTGAGTGGCGATGGTTTACCTTGTGGCGGATATCCGCGGTTCAAGTCTGCTTATCTCCAATTCATGAACTTAGCAGATACAAAGTTATATGATAGCACCCAAATTTTTAGATTCGTCAGTTCGATCTATGATTTATCATTTACGGAAGTTGATAAGATTCTTCTATTTAGCGGCACCTTAGGATGGCTAAAGTTAAGGTTGAGGTTCAAATGAGAAAATGCTTACGGTGGATACATAGGCACCTAGAGACAAGGAAGGGCATTGTAAGGGACGAAATGCTTCGGGGAGTTGAAAATAAGCATATATTTGGAGATTCTCGAATAGGTAAACCTTTCGTAATGCTGCTGAATCTATGGGCAGACAAGAGACAACTTGGCGAATTGAAGCATCTTAGTAGCTAGAGGAAAAGAAAGTAAAAGTGATTCTCGTAGAAGCGGCTAGCGAAATGGGAGCAGTCTAAACTGTGAAAATAGGGTTGTGGGAGAGCAATACATGGAACATATATTAAAAACTCTCCACCCTTTCACAAATCTGTCATGTCTTTTCAGAGAAAGAAATGTGGGTCGATCTTGTATATTTAGAAGTGGAAGCAGGTAATGCTTCGCTGTTGGTGCTTGTGCGTAAATCTGAAGGTTCACACAAAATCGAACATGGAATTTGGATATCTGTCAATCTGGCAGTAGGCAGTATATATAATAAAAATTATATGTTTGTGTGTGCATAAACATATATCTATTGGAGGTATAACAGTACAATATTTGTTGCCAAGTTTTGAATTTTGGTAGTTTCTTTATTCTCTTCGTTTCTCCATCTTGTCTTGTGTAATGTAGGGTTGCAGAATATTACTCAAAATTTCGTTGCTGCCCCTCCTAGACTTGCACAATATGAGGGAAAATGTTTCAAGCTGCTTTGTAAATCTAATTCGTGATCTCAAGTTTGATTTACGTTAGAGCTTGTTGGAAGCTTAGTCACAAGAATTTCAGTCACCAACTTGGTAAAATGATATTATATTTTTAGCAGTAATATGAGTATTAATGGTGAAAAAGTAGAGATTCAAAACCAAGATATATCTACGAGTGAATATTTTCGTTATTTAGGTTCGATTATTAACAAAGATGGATAGGTTGCAGATGATGTAACCCATATAATCAAAATTCGTTGGCTCAAGTGGAGGGGTGCTTCCAGAGTTTTATGTGATCGACGGATACTTATAAGATTAAAAAGAAAATTTTATAGGACAGTTATTAGACCAGCGATTTTATATATAACAGAATGTTAGGTTGCTAAGAAGGATCATATAAATAAGATGAGTGTTGTGGAAATGAGAATGTTAAGGTGGATGTGTGGTAAGAGTAGAAAAGATAAAATTAGGAATGAAAAAATTCGTGGAATGGTATGGGTTGCATCAATTGAGGATAAATTGAGAGAAAATAGATTAAGGTGGTTTGGATACGTACAATATAGACCAGTTGATGTATTAGTAAGAAAAAGCGATAAGATCACGAGTAATGAAAACAATAGGGGGAGGGGTAGACCTGAATTGACATGGGATGCGGTATTAAGAAAAGATATGAATCTATTAAAACTAACTGAAAATATGGCCCTTAATAGAGTAGAATGACGTAAAAAAATTCATGTAGCCGACCCCAATTGATTGGGACGAAGGTTTAGTTTGGTTTTGTTATTGTCTATATCTTTTGTGAGATGTTGATTATAGGATAAGGATCTAGCAATTAATGTTTATCGTATTCAACATTTGATCAATATGTTTGATGAAATTACTGTTTGTGTGAGGCTCATCTTGATTGAAACATTGACCTTGTTGGTCATAGCACTCTTCTTCTTCTTCTTCTTCTTCTTCTTCTTCTTCTTTTTGTTTTTGACAAAATATTAATTGGCATGTCTTCTCTTCATTCCATTCCCAGGTAGAAGAGAATAAAGTAGAGAGTATAAAGAGGGATAAGGCTGCAACTGAGACATTGCTGCAAGAAACAATAGAAAAGCACCAGGCAGAACTTGCAGCTCAAAAGGAATTCTATACAGATGCTTTGCATGCAGCCAAGGAAGCTGAAGCATTGGCAGAGGCACGGGCCAATAATGAAGCCAGAACTGAACTGGACAGTCGTCTAAGAGAGGCTGAGGAGCGTGAAACAATGCTAGTCCAGGCACTTGAAGAATTAAGGCAAACTTTAAGTAGAAAGGAGCAGCAGGTTCATATTTCTATTTTCTACTCCACTGAGATTGCAGGTTTCTCTACTGGACCTGCCAAAAACTATTATTTGTTTTTCTTAAATTTCTTTTTGATATCACAGGCTGTATTTAGAGAAGATATGCTACACCGAGACATTGAGGATCTTCAAAAACGATATCAAGTATGTTGAGTTTCATCTGGTTGGCATTAGCCATAAGTTCATTTTACTTAAACTGGAAGACACTCTTGTGGGCAGATATTTTTTGAAATTTGAAAAATTAAAAAGTAATTATTGTATAATAAATTTATAATTTTATCCTTTTAGCTAATTAAGGACATGGCAGTTAATTTGTGGGTAATTTTGGAACTAAAAATTATGTGACAGGGCTTCAAAACATCTGGGTTCCCTATATATATAGTATAGATTACTATTTTAATAATTTTTTTACATATGTTCATTTTACTTAATTTCAATTTTAATAATTTTTAAGTCTACTTTGATCAGTAGTTTGCAAGATGATGCAATATGGTTGTTATTTTGAATGCAGGCTAGTGAGCGCCGTTGTGAGGAGTTGGTAACACAAGTTCCTGAATCTACTAGGCCTCTTTTAAGGCAGATTGAAGCCATGCAGGTACATCTGTATATCACATATGCCCATTTATCCTTAGGACTTATATGCTGTAAACGCTTGTCTATTTCATTGTTGTATGTTTACTTGATCCCTTTCTCTAATGGTAACAGGAGACAACTGCAAGAAGAGCGGAAGCTTGGGCAGCTGTTGAGAGATCCCTAAACTCGCGGCTTCAGGTTTTCTGGAAATGGTTGATAGATATGATCTTTTTATTTTGAGCTTGTTGTTGTTGTTGTCTAACGTTTGGATCTGCAGGAAGCAGAGTCTAAAGCTGCAGCTGCGGAAGAAAGAGAGCGATCCGTAAATGAACGGTTATCTCAAACCTTATCTCGAATAAATGTCCTTGAAGCTCAGGTTATTCTCTTTATGTGGTTGTAATGGGTGCTATGGTATTGATTGATTTCCATCATAACCCTTAACTTATATGATTGTGATGTTGCAGATATCATGTCTTAGAGCTGAGCAGACTCAGCTAAGTCGGTCCCTTGAAAAGGAGAGACAGAGAGCAGCAGAAAATAGGCAGGAGTATCTTGCAGCAAAGGAGGAAGCTGACACTTTTGAAGGTCGTGTTTCCCAGCTCGAAGAAGAAATTAGGGAGGTCAAGAGGAAACACAAGCAGGAGTTGCAAGAAGCTTTAACGCACCAGGAACTTTTGCAGCAGGTAGCACCTGTGATTCTTATGTTCCCCCCCCCCCCCCCCCCCCCCCCCCCC
>JAULJZ010000023.1:12148035-12158282 GCA_032270985.1 Heliamphora pulchella
GTAATAACATTTCAAATGGTAAAGAAAGTCAGTATAATTTGTCAAAAAAATATAAAATTAACTGTATTTGATCAAAATTCAAGAGAGATCCGTGTAATTTATCCTAAAATTTATATACAATTCAAAATAAATAGTTCAACTTTTTTTGAAATGTGCCCACGTTACACAGCGTTACATCTAAATCATTCCTTTCAAATTTTGGGTAAAATTATGTGTGTGGCTTATGGGCACTTAGCATTTCTAATTTAGGACATATGTGAGATATTTAAAAAGTTTGGCTTTTAAAAGTTGCTTTTTTAAAAGAAAAAAATTATTTAAAATAATTTTTTATAATAAATTTTTTACTTTTTTGATTTTTATTAAAATGTTAAATATATTTTTATTTTTTATTTTTTATTTTTAAGTTG
Organism: Heliamphora pulchella; assembly: GCA_032270985.1. Taxonomy (NCBI): domain Eukaryota; kingdom Viridiplantae; phylum Streptophyta; class Magnoliopsida; order Ericales; family Sarraceniaceae; genus Heliamphora; species Heliamphora pulchella. The sequence goes on from JAULJZ010000023.1 coordinate 12,148,443, forward strand.
GAGCGTTAATTTTTTATTGACATGGCTTTTTTATTTTATAGATAGAGTTGATTTTTTAAATTAAATATATTATATTTATTTTACTCTACAAAAATTATGGTATTTAAGATGTGTATATGTTTTTTTTTTAAAAAAGTCAAAAAAATAATGACTTTTTAAAAATACCAGGCTTAATTTTGAATGTATTATAATCATTTTAATCAAATAAAAAGTTAAATTATTTAGAATGCCAATAACTTACTTTCTCGAAACAAAATAATAAGAAAAGTTAGATTGATTTTTTTTTTAAATGCAAACTTATGAATTAAAGCTGATTTTTTAGAAATAAAATATTATTTTATATTTTTATATCCCCAGACGGGGCCTATATTTTGGAGATGGAAATTAAAAAAAACGGAAATGCAAAAACACCGCTAGAAGAAGGGCTTGAACCTTCGACCTTGTGGTTAACAGCCACACGCTCTAACCAACTGAGCTACTCCAGCTTGTGCACTTCTGTTGCGTACTATATTGTTATTAAACTTTTCATATTTCCAGAACACAGGGATTCAGAAGATTAACTGAATCGGTATTGTTAATAAAATAGAGGAAGCATAAATTCCACAATATAATATGGAGGAGGCAGAAGAAATAATGGAAGAGAACCATTCTTTTTTGTTTGGCTATATTTGGATAATTACATGTGGAGTCACATGAAATTCACAAATATTTTTAACATTTTGGTATTTGGGCTCTCTTCAACTTGCCATCGACTTTCATTACTTATACTCAGTGTTACTAATTGCACTACAATATTTAATAAATACAAGCTATGTTGTTCTTCTTTGGCATGACAATATCATACTCGTCTCTTTCAACTTGCATTGTTTATTCCCTTGGTATCTATCACAACTTTCATAGTGAATGTGTGCATCTCTTTCTTATTCAAAACATTACATTTGATTGATGATTATTGAATTAACTTAAAATCTTTCTTTTTGTATTTAAAAGTTGAGGGTGATAGTGGTGATGATTATGAGCGAACAAGTGAGGTGAGCTTAGTAGAAGTGGTGATGGGCGGTGGTTAGGATGGATTGTAGAGTCTGTTTAGTCATGGGTGATTTGTAGCTAAAAGTAGCTAGCAACAGAAGATGTTCAATCTATGAATTTAGTCATGAGCACGAACACGATTTGGCAGTCATCGTCAGTGATTCCTTCGAGAAAAATTATGTTGGAACCAACTCAGGACTAAATTCAACAATTGTGTTCACTTTTTCGTCAGCTGTCAACATTTTGATTGGTCTTTCTTTGTAAAATGTACAATATATTTCTTGCTAACAAAGCATGGCTTCCCAATTTTGGATGCATTCGTTACTTTATATATTAGTACGTATTATTTTCTGTATAATCAACTTTTTGCAGTGCTTTTACAAGTATATATATTTTACACTTTAAATCTCTTTATGTATATAATGTAGTTAAATTTTTGAATTTATAGATTATAACTAAAAATATATAATTTTAATTTTAAGTAAAAGTTGTAAGTATTTGTTAAAGCTATAAACTTATAGCTTCAGTAATAAAACTTGGCCTTGTTTGATATAATTACTTATTTATTTTATTTTTATATTTAATAAACTTTTTTCATTGCTTAGTTAAACTATTATATTTTTAAATTCCCCTTATCGAGAGAGGATGAAAAAATAAGTTTTATTAATCAAAATATAAATATTTTTTATAAAAGACAAAAAATAAAACACTAAGCCAAATTTTATTTTGCTTATTTTTCATCTTTAGTAATTTTTTTTAATTCTTTGATCAAAAATTTTAATTTTTCTTGCTCATTTGATTGAGACGATTAGAAAAAATAAAAAATTTAATTAAAAAATAAAAAATATTCATAAAAAATAAAAATAAGCAAAAGTTACAAAATTTAGCCGGGCCATTGTGTTTGTTGGTTTATAATCAAAAGCTATAAGTTAAAAATCATAAATAAATGTGTTAAGATATTTTTAACCTTTTGCTAGAGTGGAATATCTAAAAGTTAAAAGTTAATTAATGTTGTTTTTTTTTTTAATTTATCAAAATGTCCATATTACTAAATCACTCGCGCGAGTCAAATAATTTAACTAGGAATTGAAATTTCCACGTGTATAAATCTTGATTCGGCTTGTTTGTTTATTTAAATTTCGAAGTTGATAAGATTATATGTATTCTAATGTTTGATCTAAAAAAGCTTAATGATATTTTTTAAGAACTTGTTTTTGCCTGTTATATTTTTAAGCCTGTCTAGTAACTAAATATTTTACCCAGCGTTATATTTTAATATATATTTTTTAGTTATTTAATTTTTTGTGATGAGAAAAATTTTAAAAACATGTTCGTTTGGATGAAGGTTTAAAAAAATTAACTAAAAATGAAAAGCACTACAAAAAATTAAAAAGCCTGTCCAGTTGAGCCCTTTTCGTCTTATGATCTGTATTTTTTTTAATTTTTATAAGAATATTCAAATAGCTTGTCAATCTGCTTCAACTCACCAATTTGCACCAACTTGTACAGTTTATGTGTAGTGAGTTAGTTTGGTTTGGTGAGTTAATTTGAAAAAAAATTAATAAGTGAGTTGGTTTGGTCGAATGAATTAATTTTAAAAAATGTGAGTGAGTTGGTTGTACGCTATGTTTTTCAATCTGTTGTAGTCCAACCGATAAAAACTTTGTTGTAATAATAAATTCTCACTATATTTAAAGTTATATCTCATTTAATTAAATTCTAAACCTGACACTGGTTAAACCTTGTAGGGGAAAAACTTATTTCTCATATCAAACCCATCATCACACAATCATTCCATCCTGACATGAATAGGACACCAAAGCCTCTCTTTCTCTGTCTCTCTCCACTTCACGTCAAGATAGAACTAGACTAAGATTTCTATCTCTAAACATTATATATATATATATATATATACTCCTCTCAGAAGAGAGAGGGGATGCATCTTTGATACACATAATTTATTTTTTATAAAAATAAGATCTAACTTGGCATCGGAGGGGGGTTGTAGGCCCTTTCTCCCGCCATCAGTTGGGAATTTGTTTTTGCAAGAATCTAACGAATAGAGCACTTAAAGATTAGTGATTAATTTTCTCATTAAATTTTTGCGTATATATACTTTTTATATGTACACATAACTAAAACTTATAATCCGACCATTCCTCAAAAGAAAAAAGAAAAAAAAAATCATCACTCGAATCAAATTATATACAAAACCATCAATCGTGTTGGGTTATATTGGACGGTTTGAACGTGTGAGATCAAATTCCCTTCCAATATTCCACGAGTCATTAACAAACTCGGGTCGAGTTTAACCTGGCCCGAAAAGCCACGCGCAGGCACTGCAATCTAGTCCTCGTAGGACTGTTCAACAACCCGTCTAACCCGCCCAATCGCCCCGCATTCGCCCGCCCCACACCGACCCAAGTAAATTTAAAAGGAAGAGAATGGTGAGTTGGGCGAGTTGTGGATAAAATTCAGCGGGGCAGTTGGTGAGTCGGTTTCAAATCATTCAACCCGCCTATCAACTGACCTGCACCGCACCGCACATATTTTATAGTTTTAAAGTTTTAATCCTAGCACCTCCTTAAAAATAAAACAGTCAAAACACAAACAAATCAGTAAAATATTGCTATAATGTTCATTTAATTTTTAAACTGTGGCAGCGTAGGTTGTAGATTTTTTAAATTGTTCATTTAAATATTGCTATTTATTGATTTAAACTATTTATTTAAATATTGTTGTTAAATATTTAATTTCACCACGTCATTTGCTTGTCTTGCGCAAATAACTTATTTTTAAATATTGTTAAAATTTGAACTGTGGCAGCGGGGTTGTGGGTTTCTTTGATAACCCACTTAAACAATAAATTTTAGAACTTTAATAGTCTATTTAATTTTTAAACCGTTAATCCGTTCAACCTGCCATTGCAAAACCGTCCAAAAAAATAATTAATCCGTCGATTTTATAAAGTGAATGGTTTGGCGGTGGATTGAAATTTTTTATATCGCCATAAATAGCTTGGTTAATGAATTTTTACTCAATTCGCACCGCACTAATCCGTGCACACCCGTAAGTCCTCGTGCTAGGGGATTTTCCTTGTATCCAAAAAGCACAAAGCTACAGGCACTGTCTAAGCGGAGCACCGCATGTGACAGAAAAATAAAATAAAAAATAAAAAATAAAAAAATTAATAAAAATTAAAATAAAAAAATTAATTTTACTAAAAATAAAAATAAATAACATAAAATTTAACTTATTAAATCCTAAACTCTAAATCTTAAACCCTAAACCCTAAACCCTAAACCCTAAACCCTATGAAAAAAAAAAATTAATTTTATTAAAAACAAAAATAAATAATATAAAATTTAACTTATTAAATCCTAAACTTTAAATTTTAAACCCTATGAAAAAATAAAATAAAAAATAAAAAAAATTAATTTTACTAAAGTTTAACTCCCAGGCGGTGACTATAGGCGGTGCCTATAGCTTTTTTTATCCAAAAATCCGGCTTAAACCCTTCCCAATCCCCCCTATCCCCACCCGATCCAATGCCCCAAATTGCAAACCTTCGCCTCCTCCTCCTCTCCTCCGCCGCCAACCACCCCACCGCTTCCCTCTTTTCTTTCTTCCTCCTCTCCGCACCTAAAACCTCTCCCACTCTCAGACTTCCCTCTCTCTTCACCCCCTTCTCTTCCCTCTCCAAGAAACAGAGGCACCATCCCCGTCCTCTCAATCTCACCCGCAGGAACAACAGTTCTTTGGGGGAGATCGAGAAGAAAGGGAAAGGGGCGGCAATGGAAGATACTGACTCTGTTGGGTTTAACAAGAGACGGGCCGAGGGCACCGATAACAGTAGTAGGCCCAAAAAAATCCTTCCCCCCAAGGACCGGAAGCTCAATCCTGCCAATACCATTTGCTACGTTCAGGTATGGTTGTATTTGTATATATAACCGGTTTTGTGCTACTATTGATTTGGTTCTTCTGTCGTTGGATTTGATTTATGGGAAAGAATAACGATTATTGGGAAAGAATAACGACTTTGACTCCAGTCTCTCTCAGCCACCACATTGTTTTGACTAATTCTAAGATGAAGAAATACTCAAAGCAAGATCTACAAAGGAGATACCAACTAGGCGACCCTGATTGCAATCTCGTCTTTCGTTAGTCTTTAATGCCCGTGTTCGTCATGCTATGAATATGGGTGGCAAATCATGCCATTTCATTTGAAGGGTTACGGGTAGCTTTCCTTTGATATAATTACTTTCACTTCGAAAGCGTCTTTTGAAATTGTTTTCCCACCTTTTTTTTTGGTTATCTATCCATCCAAGAATATTCATAATTAAAAAAAAATTCTGACAACCGTTGTCCTCCAAAAGATATTTATAGCAAGAAGCACTGCTACTAATTCCCGTTGATAGGTTCTCATTCAGGGATTATAGGTGGCAAATCATGCCATTTCCTTTGAAGGGTAGCGTTCATTTGATATAATTCACCTTCAGTTCAAAAGCATCTTCTGAAATTGTTTTCCCACCCATTTTTTTCTGTTGTTATCTATCAATCGAAGAATATTCATAATTCAAAAAAAATTCTGACAACCGTTGTTCTCCAAAAGATATTTATAGCAAGAAGCACTACTACTAATTCGGTTCCCACTTAGGGGTTGCATCCAACATTTTGCCCATGCATCGGGAATTGGATCAAGATCAACTGCTTCTTAAGCTTTTGGATTTGGCTCTCGAGTTGAATATTGATAAGGGATGTTGTGCAACTAGTAGTGCATCTGTCGTTGGATTTGATTTCTTTGTCCTCCTCTTTACTGCGTCTAGTGTAATTTCTTTTGGGTAATTGAAAAAGGTTCCTGGGTCTGTGGGTTAAATTGTTTTATTTGTTTGCCATCTCCAACACTACACTTTTTATTTTATCAGATTTGAGTAAAAATTTTGATTAAAAGCTTCATTTGATACTTACTATACACTCCAATGGCTAAAAGCAAATCTTTCATCAATTTTTTTAATAAAAAAATCCCAGCTTATCCTCTAAATCAATTTTTTAAATAAAAAAATCCCAGCTTATCCTCTAAATCAATTTTAACCATTCTTTATGAAAGAATTGAATGATGCAATCCTTCATCTTTTAAACATTTTATCAAATATTTAAAAAAAATTCCAAACTTCTTCCCTAAATCTTCTTTCACCAAATTTGGTGAAAAATTTGTCTCTCTTGATTTGATGAAAAATTAAGTTTTTCCTTGATTTGATAGCAATTTGGTGAAATGGTTGAAGCTCATTTATAGTCTTATTTTCATCAAATTTAAATTTGGTGAAAGATTTGTTGAATGGTTGGAAATGCCTTATAAGGCAGTTTGTTTGACTGGGAGAATAGTCCGTTTAATGCTAGCGCCATAAATTGATTTGGGTTTTGCTAGATGTTTTGGTTTTAAGCGGCAGCAGTTTGATAAAGACTTCAATTTTCTGGTTATTCGTTGAGTTTCATTAGATTCTTTTTGAAAACAGAATGCTTTTACTTAGCATTGTGGGTTCTGTTGTATAGATTTTTGAGGCCTAGATTGGTTTGCGGTTTTGCTGCTTTATCTACTGTTTTTTGAATTAACCCATATGTTGCAGATTATGGGAACTGGAATGGATACCCAGGATACATCACCATCAGTCTTGCTTTTCTTTGACAAACAAAGATTTATATTTAATGCTGGAGAAGTAAGTATTGATTGTTAGTCAATGATAGGACCTTGGTTTATTATGTGTCATATTTGCTCCACATAACACTTTTTTATATTCTAGAACCAACCATCCTGTTATGCATAGATGCGCTGTCACTCATATTCATGAGCAATAGTTCAGCGGATAAAGCATTACATTTGTATAAAACATTCAAAACAAAGCCAAAATAAATTCTCCTATCAAGGAAATTCCCATGAGATGCGTGCCACTCGAATTCATGAGCAATGTTCATATTGGCCATATATGGCTTAAAGTCAAACATGGTCATTGTGTTTCTTCAACTATCTATGCATAGCAAGATGGTTGGCCCCTAAAATAACAGGCGCCCCGACCATTTTAATTTTTAAAATGAAAGCATGCTGTTCTGCTTTGACCTCTGAGCTAAACGGGTTCATGTAGCATACAATACATGTGGGAACTAATGTGACATTCTTTCATTATCTGCTTATACTGTTGAAAATGAGCCCTTCCATTTTGAAATGATACGGATTGAGAGGCATGGTCCATGGTTGAAGATCATTCAATGGGATACATGTATCATACATTGGCCCCAAACTAAATCAAGCTGTTGTCATTTTCAACATCATTGTCAGACTACTTCTGTATCCGTTTTTTTTTTTAGATTCTTGAACTGCCTTGTCAAAAACAGAGGCTAAGAAAGAAAGACCCCCCCCCCCGGAAAACCAATATATTCAATGGTTTATGGTTTTGCGGAAAACTGAAAAAAAAGAATCGTAAGGTAGCTTCATGGATCTAGAAAAGAACTGCTGTATTTGTGCATAAATTGTAAAAAGACAGATGCTTTGGCTGGAGTTTCCTTGTAAACAGTGTCTGTAATGTCAAATTGGCTTCGTCTTTTTGTCTGCTTGTATAATTATTAGGATAACTGTAGTTGTTCTAGTAGTAACTTCTTCCTTCTTCTTGAAAGAACACAGTCTTCGCCTTTCCTTTCTCTTTTGTTCAAGCAAGTTTAAAGGATGCAGAAGCTGCTCTTTGATTACCTTTGGATATCCCAAGAACTATGGAATGAGGATTTTGAATCATATTTGTTTTGGATTTGATTATTCCAAGAGAATGTTTTGGAGCTCACAACAATCATCTCTCTAAAATTGTAATTCTTGTTCCAGGGATTGCAGCGCTTCTGCACAGAGCATAAGATCAGGTTGTCAAAGGTATGATATATTTGCCAACTTTCTAATTTCTTTTTCGTCTGTTGTGGATGCATATTTTAAGATTTCTTCGATAACTGTGGATTGACATACTAATGATGCATCTTTCTTCAGATTGATCACATATTTCTTTCTCGTGTATGTTCAGAAACTGCGGGTGGACTTCCAGGTTTGTGTCTTAAAATCAGATTTGAAATTCATTCAAAAATTGCCCTTTATTTATATATAAAAACATATGAAATAAAATTAAATTATGTTTGAGACATTACTATTCTACTCCATTATTTGAGTGGTGATGGAAGGGGACCCTTTTGAGAGTCCATGAAATGATTAGTTTCTACACTGCCTTCCAGGTCTTTTATTGACATTGGCTGGCATGGGAGAAGAAGGAATGTCTGTGAGTATGAATTGGCTTGATCTATCAACATAGTTTCTTCGTTCTTTGAATTAGGATAAGACTGATAAACAATGTCAAATGTGATTGTTGTTATGATTGGTACTTTTTTGAAGGTCAATGTATGGGGTCCCTCAGATTTCAAGTATTTAGTAGATGCAATGAGATCGTTCATCCCAAAGGCTGCCATGGTTCACACACACAGCTTTGGACCATCACCTGGTTCTGATGGGGTTTCTATTACTGATCCATGGAAGTTTGCTGACCCTATTGTTCTTATTGATGATGAAGTTGTTAAAATTTCAGCTATACTCCTGCAACCAAGCTCCTCAGAAGCATTGAATCTCAGCAAGGAAGAGTGCCCCTTGCTTAATGCAACAGAATTGGATCTAGAAGATAGAAGAAATCAATTTTCAGAACCTCTTTTAAGACGAAGCCCTAATAATGAAGTTGAGCTTGCGGTAAAGCCTGGCGATATATCTGTGATATACATTTGTGAATTGCCTGAAATAAAGGGGAAGTTTGATCCAAAAAAAGCTGCTGCTCTTGGATTGAGACCTGGGCCAAAATATCGCGAACTGCAGCTGGGCAATTCAGTGAAGTCAGATCGCCAAAATATCATGGTGAGTTTAAAAGTTATTGCTTTCATCTATACGCTTTTATAGTTATATGTCTCTTACTTACTTTATTGTTTAGGTTCATCCAAGCGATGTGTTGGGTCCTTCTGTTCCGGGTCCTATCATACTCATTGTTGACTGCCCAACATCATTTCATTTGCAAAAGTTGTTGTCTTTACAATCTCTTAGCACTTATTATGGAGATATGTCAGGCAACCCACCAGAGACTTCCAAAGTTGTGAATTGTATCATTCACCTAAGTCCCGCATCTGTCACTAACAACAATGCTTATCAGAAGTGGATGACAAGATTTAGTGGGTCCCAACATATAATGGCAGGACATGAAATGTGAGATGCTTCTCCAAAATGAATTTGAAATTATTCTTCTGTACTAATTAGTCATTCATTTTCAAGTAATCATGCAGTTATTTCCTTGTTTGTGCAGGATGAATGTTGAGGTTCCTATTTTAAAATCCAGTGCAAGAATTGCAGCACGACTTAATTACCTATGTCCCATGTTCTTTCCAGCTCCAGGCTTCTGGTCTCTTCGGCACCTGAACGGTTCTGCGCCAGGGTCCAGGGCATTGAGTGAGGTTTAATTTGTGGTGAAGTCTTCATTAGAGGGCAATAATTGGTCTATCTTTGCATGAGTTTTGGTGACAGTTAGATTTTGGTATATTTTCTGGTTATTGAGCAGTTGATTTGGTTTATTGCTCTCAGGTGCCTGTTTCAAAGCTTTGTGAAAGCATCTCTGCTGAAAATCTCCTAAAGGTACGAATAGTTTACTGTCTTGCTGAGTTGGCCATTGATTGAATGACTATGCAAATCCTTTCCATTCTTTCCATGTTTCAAGGCTGTTCTCATTTTCTCTTTTGTGAATTTTTTTGTCTGGC
>JAULJZ010000023.1:12182242-12192553 GCA_032270985.1 Heliamphora pulchella
AGAAAACTGCGTTTGCAGGACTCGGTTTGCAAATTCTATTCCTGTTATTTCTATTATTTCATTTTCCTGTAATTTCATATTATTGTAATTGTTGAAAGTAATAAAGATGTATTTTCTGGATCACCGAGCATGTAGATATTTTATTTTGGCATTGGATTGTCTCCCAACAAACTTAGCCAAACACTCCCATAATGATTGGATGTGGTGGCCGGATGAAGTAGTTGGAGAAGATGGTCGAAAATAATGTTCGAATGTGATGAAGAAAAAAAAAAGAATTAAAATTTGGTTACAAAACACATGAAAACATCTTTTTTTTTATGTAAAGATTTAGTAAATTTTAAAAACTGTTTAAATTTTTTTAATATAAAAATAATTATTAAATATATTTTTATTTACTATTACAAAAAAAAATTTAAAAACAAAAATAAAAAACATTGAAACATAAACATTACAAAATGGGGAATCAAACTACAGGGACTGGAGTTGGAATTTTCCCTAAAAGTGAGAAAACCCCTTGCCCTCCACCGGCACATTGCGAACATATTCTGTTCCCTCCAAAACCTTTCACAGAAGGAATAGAAGATCAGAGGGTCATCATCATCATCATCATCATCATCATCATCTCCACTATCGTGTTCGTCGTGGATTTGGTAACGAAGCAATGGGGAAGGACGAGGAGGAGATGAGGGGAGAGATAGAGGAGAGGCTGATAAACGAGGAGTACAAGATTTGGAAGAAGAACACGCCGTTCTTGTACGATTTGGTCATCACGCATGCGCTCGAGTGGCCGTCGCTCACTGTCGAGTGGCTTACCGACCGGGAGGAGCCGCCGGGGAAGGATTACTCCGTGCAGAAGATGATTTTGGGAACTCACACCTCCGAGAACGAGCCCAACTACCTCATGCTCGCCCAGGTCCAGCTTCCACTCGAAGACGCCGAGAACGACGCGCGCCACTACGACGACGATCGGTCCGATATCGGCGGATTCGGTTGTGCTAACGGCAAGGTACATTGCTTGTATTTAACTGTTTGTACGGTAATTGAGAATTTGATAGTTGGAGGGTTTGGGTGTTAGGTGTGGGTTTATTTGTAAATCAAATTATTAAGACTGTTTAGGGTTTCGGTGTCGAGTATGGGCTTGGGTCTCATTTTTGTTTGGATTAATAAGATAAAAAAGAAAATGATTTCTCTTTACTCGGCTTCATAAAAGAAAAAAAAAATAATAATTTGTCTCTACTCTTGTTGTGATAAAAAAATGAAGGATACAATAAAAGATCAGGACACGACTCCAAGGGCATACAAGAAGCTTACTAGAAAAAAAGCCTAAAAACTACTTAAGCCTACTAGAACACATCTAAGACCAACTCCAACCATACTCCCTATAATTTACCTAAGTGACTTCTTAAAATACTATTTTAAGGAGTCACCTTTTTATTCATAACTCCAACCATACTCCCTATTTTAAGGAGTCATAATTTAAAAAAAATATAAATATATAATTTTATAAATTGGGGTTTATTTATTTATTTATATGTATTCAAAATTTAATTTTATAAATTAGGGCTTATATATATATATATATATATATATATATATATCAAATATATATATCAAACAAAGGCAAAGACGAAGAACCTATATATATATATATATCAAACAGAGGCAAGGATTTTCAGATCGATTTTTTTTTTCTCATTCTCGCAAAACTCAATCGCGAAGAGGACAGCTCATCTCAACTCAAACATTTTTCTCATTCTCAACTCAAACAAAAGCACAGCTCCCAAACAGAGGCAAGGATTCAGATCGAAAAAAAATTCAATCGCAAAGAGGGGCAAGGATTTTCAATCGCGAAGAGGAGCACAGCTGGAAACCTGTTTGGAGCCGTTTTGCTCAATGATTTTTAAAAATCTGTTCGTTGAGCACCTCGCCAAATATTTGCACAACTCGTCAGAAATAACGAGCCATTTCTATCAACCCTAAATTGACAAAGACGAAGGCAAGTTCGTTGGAGCCCTACTTTCTGTAACAAGCTCGCCATTTTGGTGAAAGAGTCTCCAATGGCGATGCCATTAGAGATGCTCTTAGGCAAATTTCTAAATAGGTTTTTCACATTTTAACTTAATTTAACTTATTTATTTATTTATTTTTTGCATTTTGAAATGTAAAATTAGTAATTAAAGTTTAATAAACAATATATTTTTTAAAGTGACAACATTTTGAATTTGTTAATTTTCAAAAATTGGTATCATTCCGATTTTTCACCTCATTGTTATTTTGTTTTTGAATTCTTTTATTAATTTTTTTTTGATAATCTTATTTCTAAATCAACTTAAGTATTCATATTCGTAATATATTTAAATTTTATTTTATATTTTTAAAAATTAGAACTAAGATATTTTCAATTTCTACTTTCTTCATTAGCTATTTAATTTTTAACAAAAGTAACTAGTGACTATTATAATTTAAAATACACACATAAACTATATAGTCTAACGACAAAAAATTATATGGACTAAATTTAGAAATATAGAACAACGTGACCTTATGTTGAAAAATTATGGTAGATAGGTTTTCTTTTAGTTTGTCCAAATGAGTTCTAACCTATTTTATTTGTAATTTTAATACATAATTTATTTTTTAGAATTTGTCAACAAAATTTACTTTTAAGCCTCATGTACAATCCTATAAAAGACCTTATAAATTTATAAGATTTTAATAATTAATAATTTTAAATGATGGCATAATTAACATAATATATGAGCACGTTGAATAACTATAAACACGACACCGTTGCCTCCCTTATCTCCACTATCTACAATCCCAACAAAATCATTTTTTTATCGGTTAAAGTTATAACTTAATTACTTTATTTATTTGTTTTTATTTTTAATAAATTTTTTATTGTTTGATTGAACTATTATACTTTTAAAATTTTTATCGAAGTGAATTTAAAAAATAATTCTTTCTACCCAAATATAAAAAAAAAATAGAAAGAATAAAAATAAGCTAAAAAGTAAAAAATTTATATTTAATTTTTGGTTTTAGTAAAAAAAAATTATTCTTTTTATTTATTTATTTTTATTCTTTTAGTTTTTTGAGATGATTTAAAAAAAAGTAAAAATTTGACCAAAATAAAAACAATTCTTTAAAAGACAAAAATATAAACAAAAATTACAAAAATTAACCCAAAAAGGCCTATAAAGGATTTTGTTAATATATATATGAGATGAGTGAATAAAAATGGTCTTGACAACTACCTGCAACCTTTTTATCTATATTCAAAGAATATAATTTAATTTTATATTTTTTCAATTATCAAAAATAACAATATATTAAATAATTAAATAAATCACACTTAAATCTTCTATATTCTTATCATATATTATTATCTACCACTTTATTTTTAAAAATTATGCTACACCCCATAACAGATAACACTGTTAACGGAAAAACCGAAAAGAGCATATGCCCTTAATAAAATTACCGCTGCCACCCCCAACTTCGTCTCCCCAGTCCCTCTCCATCCACTCAGCCCCTTCTTTCCCTATACCCTCACCACCTCACCAGCGACCCAAAGCCCCACTGTCCCACCGGCGACCCCACCCCTTCCGATCATCGCCAGCCTTTCGCGCGCGCACACACACACACACACACACACACACATGCCACTGTTCAAAACGACATACACACATGCATCTAATTAGGGATTTTGATTATAGAGAGGAGGATCTCCAACCACCACCGCAAATACAAGCACATACATACACAGATCGAATCTCAACAAGCAAACTGTGTGCGCGCGCGCGCGCGAGAGAGAGAGAGAGAGAGAGAGAGAGAATGGAGTTAGAAACAGTGGTTTGACCCATTCAGTTATGGCTACAAAGATTTGTGCGGCGTGAGGGGCGCCGGAGTTGGCTGTAGGCCATGGTTTTGAAGAAGAAGATCAGAAGCTTTAGTACTCTGAAACTCTCGACAAAAGCTCAGAACATGGTCGAGGGAAGGAGTGGGAGACCAATTATTCTTCCCCCGAGAATCGAACCGTCGTCCCTGTTCTTTCTCTCCTATGCCTTAATCGCCATTGTATGCATAGTTCCGTCAATCGTCGCAGCTCAAACACCCCCAAATGCAACCAGTCGTGCGGCGTTGGTTCGGCCAAACACCTTCAACCGATCGTGCGGGGTCGTCCCTGTTCTTTCTCTCCTATGCCTCTGATCATGCTGAAACTCCTCACTCCCCTTTCTCCCTCCCCTTTTCTCCTTCAAGCCCCATTGGCCACGTCAAAAATACCTTTTTGATTTAAGAAACCCAAATTCGAACCCCAAAATCTGAAAACCCTAATTCAATTTAAGAAGCATTTAATGATTTGGCAAATAAATGGATTCGTTTATTGTGTGCACAAGAAAGACGTTGGCGTTTTGTTTCGCTCGTGGGTTTTGTTTGGAAAGTAGAGCATTGAAGGAATTGGTTGTTCCCAGCAGAAGCGGCGCTGGCGCCATTAATCTCTGCATTTCTTCGCCGAACTAGAGTGATTCACTTTGATTTCTTCAATTTTTCATCTGCAAATCGAAGATCTAAACTCGTTCCATAAAAAGGCACAAACTGCTTTGAATAAAAAAAACCACAAAATTCAGCCAAACCCATAATTGAGAATTCTCGATTGGAGGATAAGAGAACTAGAGAGAGAGAGTGAGGAGATAAAATGAGAAGGGTAGATCAGTCATTTTAATTTTTTTATGACATCATGTTTTTTTTGTTAAGTCAATAAATAGATATTTTTTTGTTAATTCAATAAATGGTTAATTAACAGAAAAAAAAAATGTTACCCATTATAAGGCAAGGCAAGGGAGTAGTGTTATTTCTAATAATAAATAGATAAATAGTGATACATAATAAGAATATAAGGGTCTAGTTGTAATTTATCCTAAATAATTTATAGTTTGCTCTCACTGTAATTTTCTTAATATGACTGTATGATAAGAATGGAATGATTTGAAAATGTAATTAAAGTGACAATAGAACATAAGATAAAATGAAATGAGCTGTTCATTCTTATTTTACTGTTTGATTGCCAATATGAAATGAAATGGGAATAGGATAATCATTTTTATTTATATTGCTTGGTATGGTTAGCTAATGAAATAAAATACTATGTAAAATTTTTAACAAACTCGATAATTAATTCTAGTATACTTACAAAATTCATTAAAATTTCATCTAACATAATAAAAATAATAAATTATAAATCTTATAATACTCAATGGTTAAAAAAGTATTACAGAATTCCAAATTAATTAAAATAATATTTAAAAAATGTAATGAGACGATAGTTACGTTGAAGGCTACTCCAACGGTGGTAGTAGTGGCCGTGGTGGGTGGTGGTGGTGGTAGAGCAATGGTAATGTGATGGTGTTAGTGATAGCAGCGAGATTAGGGTAATGGCAGTGGAGTGGTGGTGTCAACAACAATGGGGTTGTGGTGGCGGTGACAGTAGTGGTGGGATAATGATGGTAGTAGTGGTGGTGATGACAACAGAGGGTGTGGCGATGGCAGTGGAATGATGGGGTGGTGGTGGTGGTAGAGTGCCAATGGCAATGGTGGAGCTAATGGTGGTGTTTGTGTACGGTGGTAGTGGTTGCACTAGTAGGTGGTGGTGGTGATGGCGGAGTGGCGGTGGTGATAGTAATAGTAGTGGTTGGTGATTGTAGTGATAGTGATGGTGGTGATAATGTTGTTGTTGATGTCGACGGCAGAGTGGCGATAGCTGATAGTGGTAGTGATGGTGGCGGCGACAATGGCAATAGCAGAGGCGATGACTGTGATGATGTAGTGAGTAGTATAATTTCATGTTGAAATGAAATACCTATTACTTAAGTTGTGGGAAGGAATAAGTGTATTCCCACGTTTTGATGGAATAACTATTCCAATCAAATAACGATTCCCACTTTAAAAATAGCAACCAAACATGGAAAACAGTATTTGAAGTTAGAATGATCATTTTATTTTAGCCTATTCATGTGTACAAACATAACATTAACTTTAGGATAAATTACACTGATCTCTCCTGAGACTTCTGAAAAAAATAGAAACCTCTCATATGGCTTCTAAAATGTTAGTGGTTTTTGAAATGTTGCTAACCTCCCATCAAATTTAATTTTTACATCAAATTAGTTCAACCGTTAAAATTTCCGTTACTACTTAACGGAAACCACCAAAACCACTGCCGCCCCAAACCCACCGTCACCCAAAACCATCGCCTCAAACCCATCGAAAACCACAGAGAGAGAGGGATGGAGAGAGGAGAGAGGAGAGAGGAGAGAGGAGAGAGAGAGGGCAAAGAGCAGAGAGAGATGGCAGAGAGGAGAGAGAGAGAGAGACGGCAGAGACCGTAGGTGGTGCTGGTGGTGACCGGCAGCGAGGGGTTGGTCGGTGGTGGTGGCGTGTAGCGTGGTGGCGTCCCTCCCTCTCTCTCTCTCTCTCTCTCTCTCATGTGTGTGTGTGTGTGTGTGTATTACAGAGATGAGAGAGCCAACACCCACCATTGCTCCGTCCACCAGCCTCCACCACCGCCGCTGATGTCGGCGCCATCACCCCACCTCGCCGTTGGCGCCACTCCCAGCCACCACCGTCGATCCCCTCTCTCCCCCCATTTCTATCTCTCTCTCTATCTTTGCCTCGGTATATCTCTTTATCTCCCTCTCTCCCCTTCTCTTTCCCTCCCCCATCTCTCTCTCTCTCTCTCTCTCTCTCTCTCTCTCTCTCTCTCTCCCCCAGTAGTGACTTTCTCCTCCATCCGTCGGCACCACCATCACCGTCCATGCCTGTCGTCGCCGCCGGTGACCCCATCGTCGCCCTCACCGCCATTAGCCTTCGGTCTCTCTCTGCTATCTCTCCCCTCTCTGCCATCTTCTCTCACTATTCTCTACCCTCTCTCTCTCTATCATCTCTCACCACCAAAACCACTCTCATTGGCAGTGATGGTTTTCAAGAGTGATTTTGGTGGTTTTCGTTAGGTAGTAACGAAAATTTTAACGATTGGACTAATTTGATGCAAAAATTAAACATGCGAGAAAGTTAGTGACATTTCAGAAACTATATGAGAGGTTTTTGTTTTCGTCAAAAATCACAGGAGAGGACAGTATAATTTACTCTTAATTTTAATAAAAACTGAACATATTTTGAAAGTCTTGTTTTTTTTTCTTTTTAAGATTCATTCAATAAACTTATACTATATAAAATAAACAAAATTACTTGAGCTTGGCTTGTAATTGGTTCAATTAAAATTCAGTTGAAATTGATTCACTAATAATATCGAGTTTTTTAGATTTTTCATTAAAAAAGTAAAAAGATGAAAAGTTAATTTGGCTGAATAAAAAAAGTTAAAATATCAAATAGTATTATTTATTTATTTAATTTTTTGGGTACGAATCTCGGTACCGATATGAAAACAAGAAATTATGATCCTTAAATTTTACAACTGAAATATTTATTATAATTAAGGAAAAAATGAAACACTTACAAAAGGAAAAGTGTAATAAATTGTAAATTTAAAACTCTTTAATGTATGGTACAAAATTAAAAGCAAAAACAGAACCATGCAAACTTTGCATTTGTTTCAATTGATTATGTATTGATTCTCAACTACCCCTCATTGCTGCATTTTCTCAATAACTACTAATTAAAAGCCATACAAAGAAAAAGCCAAAAATTAAAAAGTAGTTGTTTGGTTCAAGCTTTTAGTAGCTTGGATTTCCAAAAATTAAAAAGTAGTTGTTTGGTTCAAGCTTTTAGTAGCTTGGATTTCTAAATAGCTTTTACATTTATATATATATATATATATATATATATATATAAGTTGACATTCATTTTCTACTTTTAGCCTTCTTAGGCATAGTGTGAGATAACTTTTTTTTATATGATTTTTTTTTGTTTTTTAGTAAAAAAAGCTATGTTAGTTCAAATGATGATTTTTTAAATTTCTTTCATTATAAAAACCAAAAAAGTAAAAAAATTGACAAAAAAATAAAAAAATTTCAAACAAGGCTTTTATGTGTGTTTTATTTTTTTTGTTTTTAGTGAATTTTTTTCACTTCTTTCAAAACGCCTATAATTTTAGATTTGTTTTATTAAGATGAATTGAGAGAGTAAAAAAAATTAAGCCAAAAAATTTAAAAAGTTCATAAAAGACAAAAAAAGCCACACAAATAAATCTACTAAAAAGCTAAACCAAACAGATCCTTAGTTTTGCTCTAGATAAATTAAAAAGACTGTTATCAAACTAGTTTTACTTTTTGTAGCTTATTTTGAGAGAAGTTATTCTATGGATAGTGAATATTACGCAAGTTTTTGATATATGGTGTGAGCAGTGTGCACAACTTTAAACACATTTTTTGAACTAATTCTTCAATTAAAGTTTCGAAAAACCCACTTTTACTTAAATTTAGAAGAAAAAAAAACCCAAACAAGCTTTTGGGCCAAATTGGCTATCTAAACCTATTAATGGAGAAATACTTTTGCGAGCAAAATATAAAATGTGATTATGTTGATGTGGTAAATCTATCTAATATATGTATGGTATGTATCTAATATAAAGTTATGATAGGATCATTCTTTAAAATTTTAAATTCTTGATGTGCAAGTATTAATTTAACACATCATATCAATACCTTGACCAAGGCTTAAAATGATTTTTTTTTCTCTTTTTGATCAGGAACAACTCTTTAAAACAAACACATGAAAACCTAAGAAGGAGAAATCTCCTTAGTTGCAATCTTCCATACTTGTGGAGAGAAATCCGAGGTCCAAATGTTATCTCCTTTCAGTAATAGCGCCATTCTTGTTAGGATATGTGCTATTTTGTTTCTATTCTTCTGGCATGCAAGTAATAAGTAGTGGTGAATTGGTGCAAAAAATCGTACCTTTTCTCAATAATGTCGCCAATGGTGGAGAGAGTCTCTTCTCTAGAATTGTTGGTGTTCACTCCATTTAGGGTGACACAATTATATTAAGAGTCTAATATAATTAAATTAGTATTAAGCTTATTAAAAATAAAATTAAAAAAAAAAACAAAAAGAGTTAGTTGCTTAATGGATTTAAAACCCTTATCTTCTTAGAAGTCTTATTTGGCTTGGGAAGCCTTAATAGCTATAATATATATTAATCCCCTTGATTCGGTTAAGTGGCTAACAACAGATCACGGAAGAAAATCTAATTCTCAGGTTTAAGAATTAAGAACAGCCATCATCATCAACGAGAAACAGAGA
The DNA here is from genome assembly GCA_032270985.1 of Heliamphora pulchella. Lineage (NCBI taxonomy): Eukaryota > Viridiplantae > Streptophyta > Magnoliopsida > Ericales > Sarraceniaceae > Heliamphora > Heliamphora pulchella. Next base: position 12,191,503 of record JAULJZ010000023.1, read on the forward strand.
ATTTTCTTTTGGGCGAGGAGAAAAACAATCCAGTTTTGTGCACAGATCGGATGTCAAACGAAACCCGATCGTCATGAAATTTTAGAAAAAAACTCCTGGGGCTTGAATTTTGCTAACCAACGGTTTCGATTGTCAACTAGTGAGATCTAAACTTGAATTTATTTTTTCAGTTGGAATCTAACTTACGGTGACGATATTTAATATTCTTTCGAGAATATTATTCTTGATATTGTCATCATCTGGAAATGCCTAGAGAGTTAAATCTGTAAACTCATTATTTTGACATAGTAAAGATTTGGAATCGAACTTCGGTCCCGTGATTTTTTCTCTTAGGGATTTTCCACGTAAAAATCGGCGTTTTGCAGTTTTGGTTGATTATTATTTTTTTATTGTTGATCTCGTTTAATTAAGCACGAAGGGAAGAAAAAATATTTTATTCCGCTGCAGGCTATTTTATTTAATTTTACCAAACAGTGGTATCAGAGCACGGTTTAGATACGGTTCGGGTATATTCAGTTCTTGTGTTTAATTAAATGGATGAATCATATGGTGTTATGATTAAATTAAATTCATCAAATTATTCAATATAAAAACCATGGATGAAAAATGTCCTTTACACTAAGGATTTATATCTGCCGATTAAAGGTGACAGTAAGAAACTAAAAAAAATTACTGATGATGAGTGGAATGTTATAAATAGAAAAACAGTGGCTCAAATCCGTACTTGGGTGGATCAAAGTATTTTTCACAACATGGCTCAAGAAACCAATGCCCATGCGGAAGAAATTAGAGTTAAACAGTTGGAAAATATTAGTTGTGACAATCAGTAACTCAACACCGAATGACGAAATCACTATTGATATGGTGAAGAATAGCATATTCAATGAGGAGGCAAGACAGAAGGAGCAGGGAATTTCGGCCGAGTCAAATGCCTTGGTCACAGACAAAAGGGTGAGAAGTACAAACAGAAAATCTTCCAACAGCGACAGGCCAAGAAGCAAGTCAAGAGAAAAATCTCAGTCCAGGAAGAAGATTTAGTGTTTCTTTTGCG
>JAULJZ010000023.1:12192653-12207988 GCA_032270985.1 Heliamphora pulchella
GAGAGATAGAGGAGAGGCTGATAAACGAGGAGTACAAGATTTGGAAGAAGAACACGCCGTTCCTGTACGATTTAGTCATCACGCACGCTCTCGAGTGGCCGTCGCTCACCGTCGAGTGGCTTCCCGACCGGGAGGAGCCGCCGGGGAAGGACTACTCGGTTCAGAAGATGATACTGGGGACTCACACCTCCGAGAACGAGCCCAATTACCTCATGCTCGCGCAGGTGCAGCTTCCACTTGAAGACGCGGAGAACGATGCGCGCCATTACGATGACGATCGGTCCGATTTCGGCGGCTTTGGTTGCGTCAAGGGCAAGGTACAGTGTGTGTATAAGTTGTTTGTACTGTAATTGCTGAGAGTTCATGTTGACTCGCTTTTTATGCTTCGAGGAATGGTTGGTCTGAGAAATCGGTTCATTGGTTTGTGTAAACAAGTAGTTGACGAAGAGAGGTTATTAATATTATCACACTCAGAAGATAAGGATAAGCGCTGATGATTATCATAGGAGATTCCTAACATAGCATAAGATTTATATTAGGGTTTGTTTGATTAAAAAGAAAAAAATGATGGAAAGTGAAAGTCAAGTGAAACAAAGGAAAAAGAAATCAAGTGAAACAAAGGAAAAAGAAAAGACAATTTATTTTATTGCAACAAAATAATAGAAGATTTTAAATTTCTAGTTTGATAGCTATAAAAGGTGCGAGAAAGTTATTGTATTTATCTAAATTGCCATCATACATTTGAGAGAAAAATTAAATATTGGTGGAAACTATGGAAAAATTTGAAAATAAGATAATTGGTTTTTACTTTCACGGAAAAATAATTTTTCATGGGAAAATAATTTTTCTTTGCATATTTTGTGGAAAACCTAAAGCTAAAGTTCGCAACCTTTAAGGTTTCGTTCATTAAATGTGAATGAAAGGAAATGAGAAGGGAAAAAAATAATTGTTTTATTTTTTTGCATGTGTGTTCAGTTGATGCAGGAAAATATGAGTATCGAAAAAGTACCTTTTCTTTTGCGGAAAATAATTTTTAATAAAACAAATTCTGTAAAAAGTATAAGATTATGCATTACGAGAAAGTTAAAAACTGATTTTTTTATCAACTTTCTTGTAAATTAAACAGATAACGAAAATTAATTCTTTTATATTTTTTTTCTTTCTTTTCCTTCACTTACATTTTTTTCGTGAATTACTTTCTCGTATAGTTTTCTCGACAACTGAACAGAGCTTAAGAGAGTTGTACAAGAAAGTTAGCTTAAGAGAGTTGTACAAGAAATTTACTTTCCATCAATTTCTTGGACTTTCTTGCTAATCAAATTGGGCGATCTCTGGAGTTCATCCAGAGAGTATGGACATCGCTAAAGGGCGACGAGTTAAAAGTTTTGCCATAGGGTATGGACACCGACAGTGAGCGAAGATATGAATTATCCTATAATTGACTAGCCAAGCAGGGCCGAGCGTTGAGGAAGGGAGCGTGAAGGAAAATGTTAGTTTAAAGGTAAGGGAAGGGAAGGGAAAGAGGAGAAGTATTTTATTCTATTGTTTAGGTAGACAAAGGGAAATAGAAGTTTACTTTTTTATTTTATTTGGTTAGATTATATAGGGAAGAAATTGTATAATTAGGAATGATAATGGGGCATGAATGGAATGGATTTGTGATGTCTTGCCTCATCGTGCATGTTTTAAGGTGGGGACTTAGGGAGAAGATCATAGAAGTGAGGGGCGAGGTTATAGTGGGATAGTTTGTCAACCTCAAATGAATGATACTATTGAATCAATGAAAGGTAGAGATTACATGGCAACCAAGAAATAATGGTTGATGAGTTAGTTGAATTTAAAAAAGATGTGAAAATCGAGAGAGAAATGTATCTTTGTGTTTTAGTTTTAAAAATAAATTTTATATATGTATTTACACATACAAATGTACTTAGTGAATAAATAATCGGGGCAAAAACGAGGGAGGGCGAGGCAATGTTGAGATAGTTGCCATCCATATTTATTAGTTTCTATAGAACATTTTAAAAATAATAGAGAGTAATTTGAGATAGTTGTCTTTGTTTCTTCTCAATTTGAAACGAGATAAAAGTGTTTAGAATGTTTGTACCATCTTTTCCTCGCATCACGTTCATACTCCTTCCCACATTTCCCCCTCTACAAAAAGTAAGGCACACATGCTAAGTTTTTATAACTTACCCATCAAAATTATCAAACGAGATCTATATTGAATATAAACGTATTTGAAAAGAAAAGAAAAGAAAAAATTATAAAAACTTTTTTTTTTTGAATTAAAGCCTTTTGGTTTAAAGTCTTTTTAAGCCAAAACTTATTGTCTTATGGCCTCTTGGATTTAAGTTACCCATAAAATTTATCAAATAAATTTTTTGCTTATTTGGCTTAAAATGACTTGAGGCACAAAGCTTGGCTTAAAGCCAAGTTACCAAATGAGGCCTAAATACTAATTTTTTCATTGGAAATCTTTCACTTATCTTCCTAACCCCTCAATCTAAATGAAGGCTAAAGGAGCAGCTGATGGATACCCATTGTACAGTGCTGAAACCTAAGAGAGAATGAGAAGGGAGAGAACCAGTCCTTTAGAGCTTCCTTTCAGTCAAGGTTGGTTTGTGAAAAAGAACAAGGAGTGAGTCTAGTCGGCGGGGATTGTCGGAAAGTTCCTTCGATGCTTAAGTTAGTGTATAATAAGGAATGAGGACGATCAACTTAGAGGAAGAGAGTTTTTGCGTGAAATTCGACTAAGTTTAGTAGAGAAAGCGTTTGTGTACCTTTTAGGAAGGGGTTAGGCTCTCCTTATTTTGGAAATTAAAGTTGATTTTGGGATGCAGTAATAGATAATTCCATCCATCCGTAGCCCATTTAAGGGGAGTTGCCAAATTAAGTCCATAATTTCAGGGAGGTTGAATATTGACAGTGGATTTGTCTAGGACAAATAGGATTAGTCAAATCATCATTAATGCTCATGACTTCGGCCACGCAAGTATCTGTGTGGCTTGGTCTGCTTTCTGTGAGCTTAGTCCATCTAAGTGTGGGTTAACACGTGGGAGCACGGTCGGTCCAATGGCTCGACCATCTGTGGATTGGTCTCTTCTTGAGCCTAGATATATCTCTGGAACTAGCTTGCTCTGAGTGGCCTAGGTCTCCGGTTCATTTTAGACCTGGCTCCCTTCACCCATATAACCATAGGCATAACTTCATTCTCTCTCTTTTTTTTTTTAAAGTGGTAACTTTGTTAGTACAACATCTCTCTCTCTCTCTCTCTCTCTCTCTCTATCCCCCTCCTTCCCTCTCTCCCCCTCCCTACCTACCTTCCTCTCTGTGAAGAAGGATAGAAGGAAGCGAGAACTTTAGGACCATTTAATTGTTCTAGAAATGTGGATTGGTACATTTTAGAAATAGCTCATTCACAAATGAGATAATTGGATTTGTTTGTCCGTAAAAATGGAAGAATTCAAAAATCTATAAATTTGCTTTATGCTAAATCTAGAATTAGTTCTTTTCAAATATAGAAATCCATAATCCAGATTGGTGAGATTCATAATTTGTTCTATTCAATGTCTATGTGGGTTTTGAGTTAATCTGTTTATGTAAGGGCAACTTTTTAAACAGGTAAATAAAAATGAAATAATTTAATTTGGGCGACCAAACTGAGCCTAAAGATGATTTTTCATTTTATGGCTACTATTGTCTGTTAATTTTATTTTAGGTTCAGTTGTATGCAACCATGGAGATAAGTGGCAAAGGGCTTCACATGACTGAATGAATGCTTTTAAATTTATTATCACCTTGATGTTACAGATAGCTGATAGCCTATGAAACCTTTTGAATTTTATTTTTAAATATTTTTCTTGCAGGTTCAAATAATCCAGCAAATAAATCATGATGGAGAAGTTAATCGGGCTCGTTATATGCCACAAAACCCATTTATTATTGCCACTAAGACCATTAGTGCAGAAGTCTATGTTTTTGATTATAGCAAACACCCATCAAAGCCTCCTCTAGATGGTGCCTGCAGTCCTGATTTGAGGTTGAGGGGGCACAACACTGAAGGATATGGTTTATCATGGAGTCAGTTCAAGCAGGGTCATTTATTGAGTGGCTCTGATGATGCCCAAATATGCTTGTGGGATATCAATGCAACTCCTAAGAATAGGGCTCTTGATGCTATGCAAATATTTAAGGTACTTTTATCTGTTTTTGGTGGACATCCTTTACTTCATTCTGATTGGTTACCTTTACCCTGTTTGAACATGGGACACGATTTACCACTTTACATGGCATTTGTTCAAGGATAAAAGAACTGAAACATGTTATAAATTGATATGTGCTCTGACGAAGCTGTATTGGCGAGGAAAGCAACAACTGTTAATTTTGTTATCTCATAGTAATCTTAGTACCAAAACACAAAAACCAGGATTCCCGCTCATCATGTGCTATACAGTTTCATTGATATTCTGTGGCTGTCGTTCTGGGTGTTCAGTTGATTGTTGATTATGGTTTGATATTTGCTGAAACAGGTTCATGAAGGTGTTGTAGAAGATGTGGCATGGCATCTGAGGCATGAATACTTGTTTGGTTCAGTTGGGGATGACCAATACCTTCATATATGGGATCTCCGGACTCCATCAGTCAGCAAGCCAATCCAATCTGTAATTGCTCATCAAAGTGAAGTAAGTGTCCAAAGTTTCCGTAACTCCTGAGGATGCATTCATATATACATATATATGTGCAGGAAACTTAATTTTGAAAGTTTCTGGAACTCCCCAGGATACATTACAAGTATGCAGGAAACTTATTTTGGCTTGAAAATAGTTTGTTTTAAATTTGAGACAAGACTTAATTTCCTGTGAAGAATAAATACAAGAACTACTTCTGTTTTCTTGTTCTTAATCAAATCAGAAGTTATTGGAGACTTGAATCTGTATTATTGTTTTTTTAATTCTAAAATTTGCCGAATTCATCAAATGTACATGGATTTGCAGTTTGGTAGTTATCTTTCTCATTGGCCAGACTATTTTTTGTTTTTTTATGTAAGCTCCCAGTGGCAGGGATGTGTGTTGAGAGGAGTTTGTCTTTTCTGTAACTCAGATGTAAGCTAATTCTGGTACCATTTAGATATAGCCCTTGCTTATCCTTTCTGCTTGGGTTGATTGACTTTTAGATGTGTTGCTTTGATACACCTTAAGGCCTTGTTTGATAACCGACGTAGCTTGAGTGGTATTAACAATGAGGTGGGATTATATATGGGATTACTATAGAAGAGGGATTACCAATGAGGGGGTTAATCCTGTCCCTTGTTAGTTTAGAAAAGGGATTGTACCATAAATATGGGATTACTATAGAATAAGGATTGTACCATACAATTATTGAAGGCACAAGATCATATGAGAAAGATCATCGACAAGGAAAAGAAAAGGGAAAGGGGGATTGGATTAGGGCATGTTTGGGACCTTGTGCCAGCACCTCTCTCAACCGTGTCACACTCTGCTCACTTTATCTTCAAGATGTTTTCTCCAAATTTGGGATCGCCGGGAGTTGCTTCATCGAACGTCCACACTGGAGATAATTTTCAATTCAAATTCAGATGATTTTGGGGATTTGAAGGTGACGAGGTTTATTTAAGTTAGGGGTAATTTTGGTGTTAAACTTCAACAATGAGGGCAATATTGTCATTTACTTGTCAGTCCAGTTGGATTGGATTGGTAATACCATAATTGGGAGAGGTTTACTAAGCCTTTGTTTTTGTGGGATTCGTAGTCCTTCTGGACTGTTGGGCCCAAGATTTTAGAGGCTTTGTTTGATGGTAGGTATAGGAGATGAGATTGAATTATTAATATCTTGGATCATTAATACTTTGTTTGATTGTTTTAAATTGGGTTGGACAAATAGTCCAAATGGGGTATATTACTAATATCCATAAAAGGTGGGTATTAGCAATCCATTCTACTGTTTTTTTTCATGGCCAATCTACTTGAATTGGTAATAAAATGACATTGTTACCCTTGTTTTTTTCATGATTGCAATCAATTTGGAAAAATCTATTTATTTAATGTAGGAATAAAATTGAAAAATTTTAAATTTAATCCAATTTTGTGCGTAAAAATCAAACAAGTTATGATTTAATTCATTGCCTAATCTGAAGAAAATCAAACATAAAAAAATTAATCCGGCTTTATCACTAATCCGATTTCATTCACAATCTTTACTAATCTCATCTCATTGTAAATCACACTCAACTTACACTGATTATCAAACGAGCCCTAAAAACAAACATAAATTATCAGGGATCACATACTTCCTATTCCATTCCTTCCCTCTATAACAGCCATCAAGCATGGCCTAAGTGTTTCTCTCAAAAAACATTGCTGCTCATTTAACTTTTTAAGTACACAGTTTTTTCTTAACATTGAGGGCATCTCTGAAAGCAAAATGCTGCTTCTTAATCGACAACTTTACATAGCTTTTCTGTGAGTTGACATATTTACATTTGATTGTTCTTGTAGTTTCTCCTAATATTAAGTGGTTGTGATAATTTATTTCTCCATGTGTTGCACTGCATGCTTTTGTTGCTTCTGAGGCTGATGTTCATGATAAACTACTTGTCTAACATTGAGGAAGTAGGAGGTTGCTAGTGTTTAAATGGGATAACTTACATTCCCCCGCTTGTCTTTCGTGGTAGGTTAACTGCTTAGCTTTTAATCCCTTTAATGAATGGGTTGTGGCAACGGGATCTACAGATAAGACTGTGAAATTGTTTGATCTTCGCAAGATCTCCACGGCTCTCCATACCTTTGATTGTCACAAGTAAGAGTTCTCTCATTGGCATTTATTTTTATGGGTAGAAATTAATAATTTTTGTCTGTCACCGAGAGTATATTAAATTCCTTTAACAATGCTCTTGGGTATGCATGTTTAAGCATGTGTTGAGATGTGTCTCTGGACCTCAATTTTTGCTGTGATGTTAAACAGGGAAGATGTTTTCCAAGTTGGATGGAATCCGAAGAATGAGACCATCTTAGCTTCGTGTTGTCTCGGGAGGAGGCTTATGGTGTGGGATCTTAGCAGGTTTGTTTTAAGCACTACGCAGTCTACATATGTTGGCTTATTTTAGTATGAATATGATTAAATAGGTACTTGTTCGGTGGTGGATTTATCAACGTAATTGAAAACATCTATTTGGGGGCTGTTTGGTTATCCCGTAAAATGGTCTCCTTCCATTATAGCATTTGATTGTGTGAAATGAAATCGAGGCCTTACCCAAGTAGCAGTAAGAAAAAATTAGTCTCTTTGACGGGGAAGTGTCAGCATGTTAATTAAATAGAAAGTATTATCCAGGCCATCTGCTGGCACTATTAATGATCTCTATTGTCTAGACAAAAAGTTAATTTAGAATCTTAGTTGGAGTAATGGTCAATCTGCTAATCTTGACTGCCTAAAGTTGAGTAATACTTAAAATCCATGTTTGGTCATCATTCTGCTAGTAACATAAAGGTGCTCTGATTTATTGGAGCATTGCTGGTTTAGGAATACTTAGAAGCATCTCTGGGGGGGATTAAGTTTGCTATGGGGTGGTATTTTTCTTTTTAAATCTTTTTTTCAACTCTAGTTAAAAAATATAATTTTTTAGATTCCTCTTGTTATGAGTAACCAGAAAAGTAACATTTTTCAAAAAAAAATTGAAAAAAGTTCAAAAAAGAAAAGAAAAAGTATAGCTTTCAGCCCAAACGAGTTTTTTTTTGGTCTTCAATGAACGTTTTTCAAATCTAATCAAAACCTTTTGGGGTTTTAGACTTCATTTTGCCAATGAAACCAAAAAAGTTATGGAAAACCAAAACAGTAAATTTTTTAAACAGAAATATGGGGAAAAAAAAAGATCAGCTGAAACCAAAAATAATTTTTGAAAAAACCGAGCTTTTAAGATAAACCAAACGAATCCTTAGCCTTGCCATCAATGGGTCCCCAGATGAAGTCATGGTACTTGATGATTATTAAGGTATACCATTGTCTATGTTGGTGGTGTTTGGCATTGTTGAAATTAGTAATTTATAGATCATAGAAAAAAAAAGTAATTATAAATTGTAGGTGTTTGAAGAAATTTGTAGTTTATAGCTAAAATTAATAATAGAAAGCGAAAAGCTACAAGTATTAGTTTTGCCAAACACCTCTAATTGTTTAATTTGAATTGCCCCCTCAATTTTTAGAATAATTATTTAGTGCTTTTAGAGTAATGCTCAATTCAAATTAGTGAATGACACATCTTCACATGCTGGATAGAACAATAACAAAAAAGTGATGGCCTCACTCAATACACCAATAATTGTGAAGTTAGAGCACCCCTTAGACTTGCTCCAAAATCATTCAATGTTTGCTCCAATTCTTATCCAGGATTGACGAAGAACAGACACCAGAGGATGCTGAGGACGGTCCGCCGGAGTTGCTTTTCATTCACGGCGGTCATACAAGTAAAATTTCAGATTTCTCATGGAACCCCTGTGAAGATTGGGTTATTGCCAGCGTAGCCGAAGATAACATACTTCAGATCTGGCAGATGGCCGAGAACATCTACCACGACGAAGACGACCTACCGGGAGATGAATCCACAAAAGGTTCCTAGTAATTCTTGAAATTTTAAGGTTGTTCGATCGCGACCCCGGAAAAAGGTTAATCAACTAGATTAGGAGCATCTAGCTAGGACTTTGCATCTTTTTATATTTTTGGATGCATTGTTTTGTTCCTACTTGATTTGAACTGAAACTGCAGTGTTGTAAATGATTCAGCATTGGTTTGTACTAACTTCGCTTGTTATTTGATGCCACTCTTTCTTGCCTCAGGCAGTGCTGGTGCAAAAGCAGCTCTAACTTTCTGTTGAGAGATCTAGGTATATCTAAGCCTCTGTTTGGTGTAGGCCTTTTTTCTTTTCATTTTGATTAAAAAAAAGTTACTTTTTCGATTTATCGCATGAGAGAATTTAAAGAGTATGCCTGTTCGGGTTAAAGTTGAAAAAAAATTATTAATGAAGAAAAAATGCAATAAAAGCTTATTAAGCGGTTTTTGTTCATCTTAGTTGTTTTTTTTTTTATAAAAAAAATTGGTCATTTTTTATACTTTTATGGTCCTTTTAATGAGAAGCATTTAAAAAGTATATTTGTTTGGGTTAATGTTATTTTTTTAACTAAAAAAGGAAAAAAGTTAGACGAATGTCAAGCTAATTGGTCCCTCAGACTTCCAAACTTTCAGGTGATAATGTGGAATTGGACTTAGGACTTGCATGATTATTTTAATAAGAATTGAATTATTGATGAGATAAAAGAAGAGTTATACGTATGATGTGATTGTTGATAGGATTATGGGAGTTAAGCTATAATATTAGAATTATTGATGGGATTAGGATGATAAGTTATATCCTTTAATTATTTATATTATATCTTATTAAAATAAAATAAATTATTGAATAAGGGCCCTGTTTGGGTGGTTTGCTTATCTGCTTATTAGCAAATAAGTCAAATTCCATTTAAGCTGGTCTGTTTGGATGGATTTGTTTATTTGTTTATTTGGTTACCTAAATGAGTTTATTTGATTTATAAGTCAGCTTATTTATCTACTCAAATGAGTTTATTTGTTTATTTATTTATTTATTTATTTTTGTTTATTTGGTTATCTAAACGACGTGGTTTATTTTTTGGCTTATAAGTCAATAAATAAATAAGCAATTTTGCCCAAAAAGGGCCAAGGTCATATAATTATTATTGACAATTGAGTTTAATAAGAAAATAATTCAAGAAGTCTAATATGGACACCGTGTTTAAAAGTTATTGCGAATAAAATGTTGATTTAGGTAAGGAAAAATATTAAGTATTTCTAAATTATTATGTGAGATTATTTACGTGATATTTTTAATAAATAAAAATGTACGATGTACTTTAAATGGGTTTTTTTTGTTTCTTACTTAACAAATGTAGACTTACATTGTTCATTGCAGAATGTTTTGCACTATATGATTGGATGAGAGTATTGCGTAAGTAATGCTACATGGTGGTTCGGGACTATCGAATAATTACTCAAACATAAGAAAATTATAAAGTTTACTCACAAAAGACCATGTGTTATTATTTATTTGATATTCTTAGTAAATAAAAATGAGCGATACATATTATGTGGGCCTTTCTTGTTTCTTATCTATTTAATGAAGGTAGATTCACATTATGTCATGCAAATTATATTTTATTACATAATTAAATAAAAATATTATGTAAATATTGTTACGGGGTTGTTTAAAAATATTGAATAATTACTCCTAACCGAATATTAGATATTTAGAGCCTTGAAACGAAGTACGGGCGCTATTTAGTGTACGTTAGATTTTCAGTACTATCTACCTGAAGTCAATTGCTTATCAACGGACCTCAATTTCTTGAAATATAAAATTAATTTTTTCCCAATAAAATTTATATTTAACAACCAAAATTAATTTGAAATCTCAGAGGGTTGTGTGTGAAAATGTGTAATGTAAAGTGACAATGCATGTCATAATAGTCGTATATTTAATGAGACTAAATGAGTTTGAACTCTTCTCTTTGAATATATTAAAATTTCCAAAGTTATAATATTATAATACTCTTATTTTAAAAAAATTCAAAACTATAGATTTCAATAATTTTATTTTATAAAAATCTCCAATTGTCAATGCATAATGATATAACTTTGTATAAAATATAATATGCAATATAAGGCTATGTTTGTTTTGATAGAGAAAATTTGAATTGGACTAATAGTTCTTGTATTATACATTTGTTTGTGATTTTAAAAATATATATATTATACATGTAATTATATTTTAAAAATATTTATTTTATATAATCGGGAATGAGGAGAGAGAAATGGGGTGAGAGAGCAAATACCGTCTTTACTCCGTTTGTTATTGGAGGTGAGAAAAACCCATACATAACGGGGCGAGAACGTGCGGGGATAGGGCAAAAGAAATTGCCATGCCTATTTTTACGCTAAAAATGCAAAAAACTCAACATAGTTCGTTTGGAAAAAAAGTAAAAAACTAAAAGATTAAAAAGTCAAATCAAAACACTAATTCGTAGGATATTCTATTCAAATTCTAACTACTTTTAAAATACAATAGTATTACTTATTCATAACTTATTTATTACCACTACTAACTATATATAATTATTAATATCAAATATATGAGAAATCAAAATTGTTTAATTTAAACAAAACAAAAAAAATTAATTTTTTATCAAAAAAATTAACTTAAAAAAAATTAACTTAAAAGTTAAGTTACGGAACAACTTACTTCTAATTAGATTGAGTTTCTCTAAGATAGTTATTAATGACTTTTGGGGTTTTTTTTATATATTATTTTGTTCCATTTTTTACTAACACTTCTACTTTTACCATTATCTTATTTACATTTTTATTCTATTCTTTTAACCAAAATTAGTTAGGATTAAGTTCTAATATCAACTTTTCACTTGCAACATTTTTGTTTTGCTAATTTTTTCATCTTTAAGATTATCCATCCTTTCCTCATTTTCTTCATTAAACTTTTTTTTTTGGATCTTATTTGATTTTGATTTTTTGTTCTTATTTAAAATATTTTTATTTTTGATCTTATTTGATAGCATTCAATCGTGTTTGTTCAATATACACACAATACAACTAGATATCTTACTATTAAGTAATATAAGAAGGATAAAATTGTAATAATGCTCAATTCTTATATTTTTATTTTATCGACAAACAAACATAAAAATAAATTATGAAAAAAATAAATAATACAATAGATGTTTATTTTAGGACCATTATTGATGAAAAACGCAATCTTTCCTCATTTTATCATTCAATACAAAATTGGGCCAGTAATACTTAGATTGCTTTTTTTTTTTGATAACATCATTTTTTTTCCATCAATGAGAGAGGAGTATATCAGTCGGACCACAAATGGTTGGAGAAAGAACAAATCGGCACAATGACATTTTACAAGTTTTTAATGGGCCATAAAACCTTTAAATTCAGCTAAACTCCAAAATGTCGCACTTGTCAACGACGTACACAGAAGGACAAGCGACAATTGCATCTTTACTTTACTTTTCTTGCGGATCTGATCAAAGAACACCTCGAACTCCCATTGTGAGGAGAAAAAAAGCCCGCATCATCGATGAAAAAACAACATTCATACAAGAAAAATGTGCAAAGAATACCAAACAGACATGAAAAACAAAGAAAAAATAAAATAAAACAAGAGAAATATATCACAACATAACAAAAACACAAAAAGAAAACGAGCAAGACACCCGCTCAAACGAGATGACGAACCACCACGGAATAGATTTAGCCAACCTACGGAGCAGATTTGGTTGGAGCATCCCTCTCAGAGTAAATCTGGCCAGAAAATCACGTGCATAACAGATCTAGCCGCCGTAACACTCAGTCAGAACAGATCTGCCCAACACACGCACAAAAAAGTGTATTTATTTATGTACCGAGAAAACCATGAAAGAGAGAGGGGGTTGGGACGGTAGAAGAAGAGTTAGCTCCTCCTCCTCCTGCTGGCCAGATCTACTGGTAAGAGAGAAAATAGAGAGAAAGGAAGAAGAGAGCAACTTGGTATTCTCTTTCAAATAAGTCAATACTTAGATTGCTTTGTCAATGAAAATATTTAGAGCCTTGAAATTAATTTTGGTTGTGTAGTAAAAAAAGTATTGGGTTTTTAAATTTTATTGAACATATAATTTAGGGTTAATTAATTATTAATTTTATTTAAAAGAGTTTTAAAAGATTTAGTCCCACTATTAAGTTTTTTTTTTAAAACTTTGGTCATAATTGTTAAATGTCATTTTAAAATAGGACAAATATACCATTCCACTGAAAGTACTAACTTCTTCCCTAACTCCCTTTGAACCAATCGTCGCCGCCTCAACCAGATTTGGCTTCCGACTACTCGCGCACAATCGCCTCAACTAGATTTGGTTTCTGACGTCACCGACCATTGACCACTCACGCGCTGCTGACGATTTATGCACAGCCGCCTTAACCAGATATGGCCTCCGACGCCACTGACCACTCGCACGCAGCTGTCTTCCTCAGTCGCTGACTCTGACGCTTCTCTCATTCACCGCTGCTATCGCCTCTCTGAGTCGCCACTACTGCCGACGCCTCCCTCAGTCGTTGTCACCTCTATCCCCCTCAATTGTCACCACCTTTGTCTCCCTTAGCAACCTTTGTCTCTTTCAGTCGTCGCCTCTTTTCTTGTAACTAACTGAGAAATTTCTCAGTTATATGAGAATTTTTTCAGTTAAATTTTATGAGAAATTTTATGAGAAATTTAAACTGAGAAATTTTTCAGTTAAATACTATGAGTATTTTTTAAAATTTTTTAGTTAAATGCTATGAAAAATTTCTTAAAAAATTTAAACTGAGAATTTTATCAGTTAAATGTTATGAGAAATTTTTTGAAAAATTTAAATTGAGAAATTTTTTAGTTAAATGATAAAAAGTTATATTTTTCTTTTCATTTATATGAAATTCTAATTCTTCGACTACCTCACTAGAGAAGAAAGAAGAAATTGGTGGCGGAAAAAAAAAGAGGTAATCGTCGAAGAAAAAGAAAAAGCTTGGTGCCGAAAAAGGAGGAGGTAATCGGTGGTGGGGCTTGAGTAGCAAGGCTAGGTTTTTCCACAAAGATGGTAGGGACGGCAACGAACGTTGTTACTTAAGGGTATATTAGGAAATAAAAGAGGACAACGGATTGGCTTAAAAAAAATTAATTAAGATTATTATTTTTATATATTTAATTGATAGGGCATCTATTTAAAAAATTTTATAATTTATGAGAGATTTTTTACTTAAAAATCTCTTGAAAAATTTACTTGTTTGGCCTACTTTTTTCACATATTTTTATATTTATTTTTTTATAAAAAAATTAAAAAATTAAAAAGCGTACAAAAAAGCTAATCCATACATACTATAAGAGACAAAATTTAATTTACTTTAATTTGCCACGCATTCAAGTCAACGCAATTAAGGCCTCAATAAGTAAAGAAAGTCTTTTTTGACCTTTTTTAGTTAATAAATAAAAAATAAAGTAATTTAATTTATCTTGTCCAACAAAGGCCTTGTTTGTCAATATGACTTTAAATCAGTCTTTTTGCTAAAAGTCACATTAAGTTAAATAAATAAAAAGTCCATTTCATAAATCAAATGGGTGACTTTAAACCAAAAGATAATAAATCAAAAAACTTGACTTAAAATGATTTTAAGCTAAAAGGTAAAAATCTTAACATAAAGTTGTTATACTTTTTAAAAATTTATTTTTAAGTAATTTTATATTCAACATATATTTTATTTGATAAATTTTGACAATTATATTTTAAAAATATAATTTTTATAAAAAACGAATGTATATGATAAAAGTTATGATATTTTTAAAAAATATATTAAAAAAATAAGTAAATGGCAAAAAGGCAAAAAGGCAAAAAGTCTTTGGGTTGTCCAACAAAGCGTTTTAGCTTTTGAGATTTTAAGTAAAAATATAAAAAATCTGATTTAAAGTCGGTTGCCAAACAAGTTCAAAGTCAAAAAAAATATTTTTTTTATAATTTTTGTGCATTTTTACACAAAAAAAATTATAAAATTATTACCTTGTATATTAAATATTATATATTAATTTGAATACAGATTAACAAAGAAATAATATAAATCTTTTAATACTAAAAGTTACAAAAAAATTAAAAATAAATTATCAAACGAAAATTTAAAAAGGTTAAATTGGAAAATGGTATATCTTATTTTAAAAAACTTTAATTAAAAAAATCTAAGAATTTATTTTTTTAATGACTAATGACTAATGAGGGGATTTAGTGCTGTTATTCTAATTTTATTACTTATTAGAATCAAAATCACACAATTTTATTAGAATTGTTTATTATTTTTAAATTGTCCAATAGGTAATTCATGCAAAAAAAACTTAGATAAATTGAACATTATTAATCATATGATCTAAATACATTTAGTTTATAGTTTATTCTCAAAATTTTATAATTCATTCATTTGTTTCATTACAAATATATTCTGATCGTGTATATAATTATATCTAAATGATCTATTTTTTTCACATAAAATTCCTACTCAATGAATGAAAAAAAAAATCCCATCAAATGAGGTGTTTGGTCAAATATCTGCTACTAATTTTTAATTTTTTGCTATTGATTTTATTTATAAGTTATAATTTTTTTTAAATACCTACAACTTCTGCTATAATTTTTAATTTTTTTTTATTTCAACAATAAATTATAATTTTTATTAAACTT
>JAULJZ010000023.1:12220553-12239534 GCA_032270985.1 Heliamphora pulchella
TCATGCCCAATTTATTTTTGTATTGAACACGAAAAATTATCAAGTGGCTGTGAGTGAGTCGTGCATACAAATTTTAGTCTCAACTAAAGATAGTTCAGGAAAATTGGCATCAAGTAGCAATTACTAAAGGAATTTGTGACTAGTCAACTCTTTTTTTAAAAATAAAAGAAAAAGAAAAAAAGAAACACAAAGGACAATCCTCAGGGCTTAATTAACATACAAACCCTTAAATAGCAGAACCGTAGTGGCTGTAAAATCTGTGAAAATTCAGGAAGAGTATAATAGAGCTCATGTCGGCGAAAACCAATGGAGCACAGTAATTAAGCGCTAACATTCAAGGGGAGCTCTGGCTTTTTTCTCATGACAAGAAAACTTTTGTGGGAAAATCCCGATTCTATGTTCACCCTGCAATACACACAGATTGAGCAAAATCAAGACCCATGAGAACTATAGTTATCTTCTGCAGGTGGTCCCAAGAGATTAAGGGAAGTTAAACCCAAGCCGTCTACTTTCTTAAATGTTGCCTATTACCAATTCATCCATGTTGATTAGAAAAGAGAATGGGATAAGCTTGTTAACTGATTTTATTGATGACCTGTATATAGGACCAACTTCCCCAAGCCAATAAACCTACATCAGCCACTAAAACATTTTAAATGCACCTATAGGGCTTCCGCATGTTCCAGGGAGTTGGACAGCCATTTGGCCAACCATGCAAGGAATATTTTAGCAATGGGAGTTGGATAGCCATATGCTGTTATTCTTGTTTCTTGCGAGAGTCCCTTTTTGTCCATCATCCTCTTTTGTATGGGTTTTATTTCCTACTATAGGGATGGCATTTTCTTAATGCCCTTTTTATAATATTTCTCTTAATTATCAAAAAATGTATGTCCTTCCCTTTCTTCATTCTCCTGAATTTTAGGTAGCAGGAATCCTCCTTCCATTTCATGATTTCACGATTCCCTTTCTTAGGTGTCCCCAACATTTAAAAACTATAATGTGCTAAATAAAACAATTGTTCACAATGAAGATCTACATGTATATGAAATATAATTACCAAGAAAAACAAAATCATGATATCAATGCAGAATGCTAAGAGAAATGAAATATGATGGTGAGATAGTTTGTCATTTAGGATGTCAATTTGTACTGCATTCCATGTTAGTATCTATCTTGCATTTACTTACAAAATGCTTCCTTTTCACTCTGTTCACATTCAAATATAAGAAATACTTTGTAGTCCAATAAAATATCATAAAACATACAGGAAACCCTTTGTCTTACCTACCCAGCCCTAGATGAACTCTTCTCCATCAAAAATGTAGACTTCTAGATGCAATTGATGCCCTGTTTTATGAAGAACAGAAACCAATGGAAAAAATGGTAAATTTTAATTTCAAAGTGTCAGACTTAATTTTTTTAAAAGAAAAATCAATATAGATCTAGAATCGTTAACCATGCTTGCCGACATCTGACAGCTTCTTGCCGTACAGCCCTTTTTGGATCATCAAGAACATTTGAAACTGCTCGTAGTACCTGAAATGGAGAGAACTGCAATGAAATATAGGTATTAAATTGCTTATTTGACATTTCACATGATCAGAGCTAACCTGTATTCTCATGGGATATATCCTTGCATGGGGTAGTGCAGACATGGCAACAAGACACTGAATAGCTGTCTCACGAACAAGCTGGACACAATAAGAACATTTTTAGCACCAGTTGGAGATGTGTCATAACTTAAGCAGTTCATTTATATAACAAGTGAACAAGGAAGCAGTTTATTTATATAACAAGTGAACAAGGAAAGAATGTATAGGTTGATAGGGAACAATTTAAAAGAACAAGAATTAGAAGATCTGTTTGGGTGCTTTTCATTATTTTTTTTAAAAGAGAAAATTACAAACATGAAAAATATCACAATAATATCACCAAATCGAACAGAATATTTGTCCACAACTACAAATGCAAATCAATGAGAGAGACACCAAAGTTACAGCTAAAATATAGCTTGAGTTCCTGTGGATAAGTCTTATACCATCATATGGGGGTAGGAGGTAAGCCCAAGAAGGCGACTAATAATGGTATGTGCATTCTCCACAACAGCTTCTTGTCCTGCATGAACGAGTCAAAAAAGAAAAAAAGAAAAGAAAAGAAAAATGAAATTAAAACTAGGTGGACATTCAATGATAGAATTAAGTGCAACCTCAAATAAAAAAACTTATGAATCCATGGTTAATTATTTTGTATTTTGATAACTTCTGTAAACATGTTACCTATGGAGGCTGAGGCGGAGTGTCCCACAAAGGGACAATATCGGAGTTTGACATGGAGCATACTTCAGTAGTTGTGCAATTACTTAAGGGTTATGTAGGTATGTTTATGATTAATTTAAGTTTTGTATGTTTCTACTAGTTGGTGGATAGTTGGCAGAGTTTACTTCATGTTTTAATAAGATTTATGAGTTAAAAGGTGTGTACGTAATTTCTAAGTTCATTGGACATTGGTAGTTTTGGTCTATGACTCATAATACGGTCAACTCACATTTTGGGTGATTCATACGGCTTTGATTAGGTCTAGAACATCCTAGTGGTCAAAGTATCTAACTTAATTTGTAGTATGGATCCTGAAAGGAATAGGAAAACTACAAAAGCCTATAACAGTGAGGACCAAGCAACAAGAGAAAAGATGGTAAAACACAACAGTCAGTAGACATGCTTTAATAACTTGAATATATTTCTAAATCAAAAAAGTTATACTCCGGACATTTGTCTCCTGCATCTTATTAATTACTAAACACAAACAAGTAGGCCCCACATGTAATATTAATATTGGGCTCCACTGATTTTAACTATTAGGTAAGAAAGCGGTAAGGATGCTGGAGTATTTTCAATTACTCTTTCTAAACCAAATCAAACCAAACTAAACATTTATCCTAATCAATTGGTGTCAACTATATAAATCATTTTACGCCATTCTCTCTTTTAAAAACTATATCCTCAGTTAGTTTTAATATATTCATATCTTTTCTTAATACGGCATTTCATGTCAATTTAGGTCTATCTCACTCTCTAGTGTTTTTATTACTCATAATCTTGTCACTTTTTCTTACTACTGTATCAATTGGTCTGCGTTGTATGTATCCAAACCACCTTAATCTATTTTCTCTTAATTTGTCCGCAATTGGTGCGACCCCTTCAATTCCACAAATCTTTTTATTTTTAATTTTATCTTTTCTAGTATTATCACACATCCATCTTAATATTCTCATTTTCGCAACACATCTTATTTATGTGATCTTTCTTAACAGCCCAACATTCTGTTCCATATAAAATCGCTGGTTTAATAGATGTCCTATAAAATTTTCTTTTTCATCTTGTAGGTATCCGTCGATCACATAAAACTCCTAAAGCATTCTTCCACTTGAGCGAACCAATTTTGATTCTATGAGTTACATCATTTGCGACCTCTTTATCTTTGTTAACAATCGAACCTAGATAACGAAAATATTCACTCTTAGGTATCTATTGATTTTGAATTTTTACTTTTTCACTATTAATACTCCTATTACTGCTAATATTAAATTCTATATATTCAGTTTTGTTACTACTTACTCAAAATTCTTTTGATTCCAAAGCTTTCCTCCACATATCTAGCTTAGCGTTAACTTCACCCATAGTCTCATCCACTAAGACAATATCATCATCAAACAACATTCATTATGGGACATCATCCTGGATATATTTAGTCAATTCATTTATAACTAAAGTAAAGAGATTATAGGATATCATCCTATAATCGAGAATTCACTTGTTTCTCATACAGGTGATCTAATAGTCGTGGCGGCTTTATCATACATGTCTCTTAACAAATCAATGTAACCTTTTGTCACTCCCTTATTCTCCAATATCCACCATATGATATCTCTAGGCACTCTATCATAGATTTTTTCTAAGTTCATAAAAAGCATATGAAGATCTCTTTTCTTTTCTCTAAACTTTTCTATTAATCTCCTCAGAAAGTGAATTGCTTCCATCTCTACCAGCATAAAACCAAACTGATTCTGTAACACTATTGTTGTTAGTCTTAGACGATATTCAATCACTCTTGCCCATAGCTTCATTGTATGACTCATCAACTTAATATCTCTAAAATAGCTAATACCCTAATCATTTCTTCCAATGTATGACACAATCATTTTCTCATAACCTCCTTCTTGGACATCTTATTATTTGAAGGTAACAAAAAAAAAAAAAGATCATCAAGGACTATTATACACAGAACCCGACAGCAAAATGGGAAGGCCCGTCATCCCTTGCATTTCTCACGTGCAATGGATCAGTGGGATCACATCTCTTTTCCTTTTCATTCATTTGCATATTATCTTTAGCAGCATTTTCTTAGCAGGGTCCCTCGCCCTTTTCAAAAACATTTTTTATTTTATTTAAAAAATGCTAATATCTCCTCCATCCTTTATTCAAGAATTCCCTGTTCAGGAGGTAGACATCTTATTAAGGTAGAAGTTTTTGCTAGCAGGATCTCGACCGCAGTGAGAGAAGGAAGAGTAGGTATGTCCAATATCCTTTCTCAAGAATAGAAGCAGCTGCAGGTAAATTCGTGTTCCTATTAGCAAACAACCAAAGGTTTATTCCGCATTTCACTAAACTCAATGTCTAGAGTAGAAAACCTTTCTAAGAAAATTCGCCCCAACAAGATCTCCATGACTGTGTGACTGGATTCTACCCATCACATTCTGGAAAAACTGACAAAATATAAGTCATGCACGAGTAATTGATTATGGGCAAATGGAATTGTTATTTTAACAACAACCTCCAAAAATTTCGAGTGCAGACTAGCCATAGGAGAATTCAGAAGCCTCCATTAGTCTAAATAGAAGCAAGAAGTCATGCATGGAATATTACCTAAAAGAATTGAACTTTCAAGGCAATCAACTAGGTTGAAATCAATAGTAAAGGTGAAGTCATGGAGATACAGAATATTTCATCAAGGGGCTGTAATTCATGACACTTCTATTGTATCATCACCTATAAACGATATTCGTATCAACTTAAAATTAAAGAGTGATAGTGAATATTATTTGCTTCTTAGCAGTTTTTGCAATTAAAGACCTGTAGAAATAGTAGAAACATAGAATATAAAATATTGAGTAGCATATGTGCAACATCGGATAAAAAAACTTAGCCCTATTGTGCTATTAAATTCTAATTAATATGTAAAATAATTTCATATGAAGCCAAATTATAATATAGCAAAAGGCACAAATGAGATAATGAAGGGAGTCTGAACCTATTATTGAAATTAAAATTAGAATGACAAGATTTGAAAATAAAAATAAATATTTAACATGAAAGAATGTTGGATGATTGCATGAAGAAGAGGAATAGATTAATTAATATAGGATTCTTCTTTCGGAAGTATATAAGTACTAGGAGAACTTCATTGGATTAATTGATAGATTAATAGATGGGCCGATTTTACTACTCCTTGTGATGTGGCATTTTTAAAAAATAAAAGCATAAAGACTGCCACATGGGCACCAATTCAGAGAGAGAGAGAGCAAAAATTGGGGAAACACTAGATTTATATCTATATATTAGATGTACGTGTTATATGAAGTACACTTGCAGTGAACAGCTTCAATTGGAGGAAATGACATGGAAACAGTACAATAGAGGCAGTTCAAAATCTCCAAGATAGTGCAAGTCAACAGCTCAAAATTATAAACCTTGTAAAACAATGTAAGCCTAAATTCAGAAATCCCAAATCACACAAACAAGCACCCCGGAAGGAGGCCCATTATGCCAAGTCGCCAACAGCCACACTAACACTCAGAGTCATTTTTATATCTCCTTTTATTCTTTCTTTTTTATTGGTGTGCAGTATCAAATTAACTCTAAAGACAAACAAATTTCTCTAGGGGTATAATCCGCAACTGCAATAAATTGTAGTACTACAGAATAATCTCTCCCCTTTTGTTTTTCATAAGTTTTGAACCTCATAACAAAAGAAGATGCACGTGGAAATGAAAAAGTAAGGAGATATGGTCTTAACAATAAAGCAATGGTCTTACCATTTTTGTCCGTCAATATTCCAGATAAGACTAGCAGGGCATTGTATAATATGTCTTTATTTGAAATATCCCCACTCAGCATGGATAGGCTATCCAGCAATATGGGGATAAGCTGCAAAACAGAAGGGTGATAATTACCAAATTAGATTTTTTTTTTTGTTGAAAAAAAAAGACTTTTCAGTAGATGTTTTGAGCTTTATCCAATGCCAACCTTCTTAGCTTCACTC
The DNA here is from genome assembly GCA_032270985.1 of Heliamphora pulchella. Classification (NCBI taxonomy): domain Eukaryota; kingdom Viridiplantae; phylum Streptophyta; class Magnoliopsida; order Ericales; family Sarraceniaceae; genus Heliamphora; species Heliamphora pulchella. The sequence goes on from JAULJZ010000023.1 coordinate 12,226,872, forward strand.
AAAATAGCGCTTAGTGGAGTATTGGTTATAATATGTGCAAAAGCCCGATACAGCATGGATCTGAGAACATAAAGAAATTTAACAGACAAATCAAAATTCATGAACACTTGATCAAACCAAGAACTAGGGCTTTCGAAGAGCTAAGTCTACAAGGTCGGTCACTAAAAAAGTCCATCATGTTTAGTGCACACCAATTTTAAGCAACGCTGACGTTGGATTTGGCAAACCAACATCCAACCATACCCAAAATCAACAAATCTTCATCATCAAAAAGTGTTTACTTATCCTTTAATGCAACAACAAACTATACCAAATCAAAAGCAGGACGACAATCAAACACAAAAGGTTAGATATGGTAATCAGCGCATATGTTGGCGTGATCTTGCAGGAAGTAGCATATTAGTAAAAGGCACACTAAACCCATACCCAATAAAAATAGTAAAATCCTCATGAAAATTATCAAATGAGTTATATAGAAAACAGTGGCACTGTTTGGATGCTGGCATTAGAGCAATAATTTACTACAATAAAGTCTAAGACAAATAAAATAGAATAAATTAAATATGGATACGAAAAAACTATTAAAAAAGCTTTAACCTCCCAAATAATGACAACAACAATGCATGACAAAAGTCCGCTTGCCATGCCCATTAACAGGCAATGTGCAACATGGCATAATAGAGATGCAGCAGCAGTGTAGTCAGTCCATGATGTGCTTTAAAGATATGGTGTCGCCATGCAGCTAAACAACAAGAAGCCAACAGTACAAAAGCAGATGAAGCTGAAACTGTAACTATTTAAGAACCATCAGAAAATATTAAAAGAATCAAGAATCCGGGTTAGGTTTCAAGTCCAGGTGGGAAACATTCAATCAGGTTAGAGCTTCGCAAAAATAAAAGTGAGTCAGAGATGTAGAAACATAGCACAGCATGTAAATAATAAAGATTGTGGCCACTAAGATTATCAAAGCACATGAAATTTTGTAAGCCTTTGCGGCATGTACCTTGTGATTGATGAGTCAGACTTCGCAACTGAAGACAGCAGAATGGGCATCATGGTAGAGAAATAGCGTTGCCTATAGAGTGGCCGAATGATTACATGAAATCTTCTGTTCAAACAAGCCTCAGAATCACTCATAAGAACATGAAATGCATCTGCTGCAGATTTCATCAGAGGAAGTTCATCCAGCTCAGTACTGTGTTCTGACAGGCACTGCTTCAATGACAAGGCCCCAATATCGATGTTTGGGAGTAAACAACTAAAAATAGTCATCGTAATGTCTTTAACTTTTTCATGACCACGCATAAGCAAACCTTTTCCTATCCATGCTAGCCCAACAATGGCATGGACTAGAAGTATCCTACTGCCTAAATCACTTGGCTTCAAACCACTAAAACCAATCTCACCACCACCTGTTCTGCACAATCTCCTTAAAAGACCATTATCATTGGTAGAGCCAAAGATTATGTCCAATGCTTCTTCTAAACTACAACCATCAGAGGTATCCATTGTATTGATTTTTAGAGGTAGCTTGTTAACAATGGAGCCCAAAGCCTGAGCTGCAGGAACATGACCACTGAGGAGAGTTGTCATAAATACATGCAATATAACTTTGACATTTGGGATGTGTGTTTGAGGACGAAGAGCTATGATAACTGAAGCAAACAATGAAACTATCCAATTGTCTCTACATGGAAAACTGTTCAAACTGAGGTTAAGCTGTGAAGCTTCAAGTTTCGCTGGAGTGATACCAGATATGGACTCCTGGGATGGGAAAGAAGTACTTGATAAAAGTACATTTAAGGCTTTTTGAATAATGATGCTTTGACTTTCCACAGAACAATTTGCAACAGCCAGCTTCACTGCTGTCATTGTTGCATCAATAAGTTCCTAAATGAATGTAATAATACAATCAGTACGATTGAGAGTAAATTTTCCACACAATTATTGAACTGTTGGAGCCAGTGCAATGATGTGAAAATGAAACTGAAGGTGTTACAAGAGATCAACTAGAAAGGTAAAAGAGTCAGAAAATTCAATGAAGGAATATGTAGGAGTGTGCTTACTTTTTCCTGGATCCCAATACTGAAAACAGTGCTTTTTCCAATCTCGTCCCAAATATTAGTGGCAAAGCGGAATGGAACTTCCTCAAAACCTCCAATTTTATCAAACCTGAGCCCATTGCCAAAAACTGTTCTAGATCATAACAAGGTAAAATGACAAACAATAGTCTACTAACTTGAAGAAAGTGCAGAAATAATAGGAAGAGAAAACCATTAAGGGATGATCAATGCTCTCCTATCCCCTCTTTGTAAATGAACAAGCGTTAAACAATTCCAGTATCCGAAACGGGTATCCAACACGACACGCTTCCACATGATTCCTCCATGGAAGTGTCTGTGCTTCTTAGTTCATAATCAATGCAAAAAGACGAGAACTCAAAGCCGATCATGGTGTAGTCAGTAGTCCTCAAATAATTGGAAATTCAATTGTTTCTCCTATGGGAGATTTAACTAAAGTAACTGCTCCATCATATATGTTCCGTTATCACATCAATATACCCATTTCTCACTCATTTTTTCCCAACACTAACCATATTATATCTCTAGGCACCTTGAATAATTTTTTTCTAAATCTATAATGTTGGATAGCTTGAAATACATTGTTGGGCCTATTTTCTCACATCTTAAACTTTTGGGATAATTGAAAACTTAATATAGTATCAGAACTCTGGTTCCACTAGGTATTGCCGTATTTGGTTCAAATACCGTGATATGTATTTCCTAATTATATTTGTCATTGTGCACTGTGTTGGTGCACTTGTTTAGTTTGTTTGTCTCTCTACGTGCGAGATAGGATCGCACGTGGGGAGGAGTGTTGGATAGCTTGATATACATTATTGAACTTATTTCCTAACAGCTTAAACTTTTGGAATAATTGAAAACTTAACATATAAAAATCTTATGAAGATCTTTCTTCTCTCTAAACTTTTATATTATTCTCCTTAGTAGGCAAATTGCTTCCATAATTGATCTACTTAGCATATATTCCAATTGATTCCCTTACACTTTATTACTTCTCTTAGACGATGTTCAACAACTCTTTCCCACAACTTTATTGCACGACTCATTAATTTAATATCTCTATAGTTGTTACAATTTTTTATATATGTTGTATTTTTATATAGAGGTATTGAAATACTCTTTCTTCACTCTTTAAGAATTTTTCTAGCCATTATGATCTTATTAAATAATTTTTTTAACCTAGTCATTGCTTTTCTAGTAAGAGGGCACGCTTTTTCACAAGCACGTGTTAGTCTCGCTAAGTCATCAATTGTTCTAAAAGTTAAATTATTAGGAAATGGGCTCAACAATGTATATGAAACTATCCAACACTCACCTTATGAACGAATCCATCGTGCATTGAAGACGCAAATAAACTAAACTGAATAGATACACTAAGTCACAAAATATAATGCACAATAACAAATATAATAGGGAAACAAACACATATCACGAGACTTGAACCCAAGATCTTGTGGAATCAAAACTCTAATACCATGTTAAGTCATTAATTGTCCCAAAAGTCATTCCATGAAATAATGATTTTATAATTGTAACAATAACTCCTTCACACTCAACAAGAATTTACTCCATGCATTCATCTAAATCAAAGGTCAATATTTTACAGTTTATGCTAGCTACCACAATAGTGGTAGTAGAAATATTGGTGAAATATATTACTCTTTCTACCACATGAGACGGGGTGTTCTTTACATAGCTCTTGACACACCAACAAAGCCTCACACGCTAAACAACAGTTCAAATTTGTGTTAGCCCCTTGGAAAGATGTTGAGCAAAAATCAAATCTCGAAAGTTGTGGAGAAAAAAACCAATAGCATGCATTTGAAATAATTGAAAACTCAGGAGATTCAGAACACAATGTCACTGGAGTCATGTAAAGAAAATATTGAGAAGGATGAAAGAACCACAGCTACTGCAACTATGATGAATAAGTGAAATAAATTTCTAGAGTAGACTCGTATACCATGAAAGCAACTTATTAGAGAAACAATCCAAAAGCTGAATAGTGGACTCAGCTGATTCGACATTCCCATGTACCTAAAGAAGCAGAATGCAACATTAAATCGAGAACTCAGCAATTCCAAAACTAACTTGGAGAAGGGAAGACAAGTACAGATAAAAAATTAAAAATTAAAAAACCCAATAAAGAGAGGAAACCATGCACTGTCCTCATTGTTTCAGTAAATGGTATTTTTACTTCTGTGGTAGACTGACCTTGTCCACTAGACTTCGTCAAAGAATTTACCAACACAAAAAAAGGGCACAAAATGCCCATTTGGTGAGGACAGTACATATGTCCCAATAGAAGAACTATAATTTCTATAGAAAAAGAAAATGGATTTTATGATAGACATACAAAAGCCTCAGATAATGTGGACAATGCAGCCTTTTCTAATCTTTGGACAACTGTTAGCATAAAATTCAGGCCGGTTGTGCCAATCTCAGAAATTGCATCCAGTCGTAGTGATAAAGGCATGGTAGAATCATTGGGAGACATCAACGAAACAATCTTTTCCACAACAAGACCCTTAAAGCTGAGTGCCTTGTCAGACTCATGACGATTATCAACAAATGAGCCGATTTCCACTAATGCCTTTAACGACAACTTCCACAGAAGTGCCTTGTCAAAATTAAAAGTAATGACAGACATCAACCTCGTCAAAATAGTTTCAAATATGGAATTTGACACAGGTAAGAAGCTTCCAGGAAATGTAGCCAAAATCTGCAGACCCCTTACTGAATTTTGATTGAAGGGGTGAAAAAAAGAGAGAGAATCAGTGTACACATAATAGACCAATACATTTTTTACATCCAAACATCAGAATAAAATAATTTTCAAATAATTTCAGAATAGACCAATACATTTCCCATTATGTGAGGTTGTACATAATTTTGATTGAAGGGGTGAAAAAAAGAGAGAGAATCTGTGTACACATAATAGACCAATACATTTTTTACATCCAAACATCAGAATAAAATAATTTTCGAAATAATTTCAGAATAGACCAATACATTTTCCATTATGTGAGGTTGTACATAAAAATCATAAATGTTATGAATTTAAAGAAAAATTATTTACATGTACAAATGTTATAACTAAATTAATATTATCACAATTATTTATTTATAGTTTTACAAAGTAATTTGGACTATTTATAAATAAACAAATACTGGTACACATTATAATAGTGAACACATTTTATAACATAAAAATGAATAGTGTCTTTCCGAATAATTTATAGCTATCCATGTTTATAAATTATTTGTTTAGGATAATGACTTATTTGTTTATTTTACTTTATTAATTTTTATTTTTATTGAAATTTTCACGGTTTAGTCCAATTATTATACTTTTTTTATTTTTCTCAGAAAACATATTTTTTGATAAAAATATCTAAAAGACTCAATAAATGACAACTTACTTGATTTGAACTTTGTTGTTAGTGACTTTTTCATCATTTAGTAAAATTATTATGTTAATTTTTGGTGACTTTTTCCATAGTAAAAATGTTATATTTTTTTATTTTTAGCTTAGGTCAAAATATATAAAAAGTATAAAGGAAACAAAAATAAGACAAAATTAATAAAGACAAGTTCTCGTTGTTCTATGCTGCCATTTAAAAAATGTACGGACCAAACAATATAAAATATTCCAATAAAAAAGTAGGACATATGGAGTGGAACAAAGACACAAATGTTTAAATATAACTCATTCTATAAGCAGCAAAAAGTCAAAAAAAAAAAGAAGAAGAAGAAGAAGAAGAAGAAATACACAAAAATAAAGTTTAAAGGTTGGGCTAAAATAGTCAATTGTATACAATTTACATTGCATCAGAATTAAAGTAACTGGAATGGTAGAATCACATCTACATTTAATGCAATAATCTTGTTCTCAAGATTTTTTCTAAAGCATAATTTTTATTAGAATTGTTTAGAAGTTTAAACCAACCCAACTTAAAAACGAAAAGGAAAAAATACTTAGAGGGTAAAAAAAATGATAAAAAGTAACTAAGAAAATAAATAGTAAAAATAAACTTTTTTTTAAATTGAGTTTGAATTTTGAAACTGGCAAAAAATGTTCAAATAAAACTCATTCCAATACAGTGAAAGAACGAAGGGCAAAAATGAAATAGAAAAAATTACTCAGCGAATGAATAGCGAAACAACTGACCATTTCTTATATTATAGGGTTAGAAACCGAAAGAAAATACAAATAAGACTCATTTGGTATTAAAAAAAGACGAAGAACAAAACTGGAATAGAAAAAAATGACCCACCGAATAAATAGAGAAGCAGCTCACTCATTCTTATATTATAGGGTATAGATATCTATAGAAAACATCTTAAAACAAGATATTTGCATTACCATTTTTTTCTTTAGGGGGTCTCGAGATAAAGGAAGACTAATATACATTGGAAAGCACAAATTTAAGAAATAAGCGGGTGGCAAATCAAAGGTTAAGCAACAGGTTTAAAGAAATACCAGGTTTAATTAAGGATTGAACAAGCTTCTAAAAGATTAAAAACGAAGAATGTGTATAGGGAAAATAAAAGAAAAAAAAAACTTAACAGTAAAAATAAAAATAAAAACTTAACAGTAAAAACAAAAATGGTCATAGAGTTGCCAATCAGAAGTTGATAATTAAATACAGAGAGAAAATCATCTCTATGCTGCATTGGGCAAAACCACATACCTCCAGAGTGAACAAAAGCATTCTGAATATCTTTATCTGTACTTGTTAAGGTCAAGTAGAAGGCTTCAGTTAATGAGTGGCAAAAACTCTGAAGCATGCAGCACCATGTCTCATGTGCAGACATAGTTGAACAAAGTTCTTCAGAGCTCAAAACCAAATATCTGCATGCAGCAAGGAGTTCAATGCAGAGATATAGGGCTCCATAATTAAGTCTTCCAGAAAACTTATAATTGTCCTCTGGATTACTACCCCCAGATGAACCTGAAAGCCCCAAAGCATCTGTTAAGCAGAGGAAGAAACTTTCAAACACTCTATTGCAGGAAGCAATGGAAACTCTGGCCGAAACAGATAAGATTCGACCAACTGCATGTAGTTTCTTCTTGTTTTGCAAAGGAATATCAGCAAAATTCCTAAAACTGGTGATGGATTTGATATTCGAGTTTATTTCTTCATCACCAACAATCAAACTTAAGAACGAGCCATCAGTTTGCAAAACAACCTTTTGTAGAAGTATGAGAGCTTCAGTTGCAACTTCATTCTCCTGAAAACCCATACCATCTGGTGGTTCCGACTCCAAGGATGAAAGGGGCTGTATTGAGTTAAAAATTGCATCTTTTACTGAAGACCAAAGAGTTTCAGCATGTTGTGACATTCTGTCTGCTCCATACATCATAATGCAATAGCTAAGATACCTTAAAGACTCAACCTGTGGTCATAAAAAATCATAGACAAAATAGAAATAAATAACATTCTAATTTAGCATGATGTAATCTAATAGTTACACAACCACAAGAGTAGAGATGCACTTAGTTTATACCAACCTTTGACGATGGAAGAGAAGAAGAAAGTTTTTCAAGAAGCAATGGAATGGAAAATGGCTCAAAAAGAGGTGTAGAAGCGAACGCCAGCTGGTAGGTGAAAAGTAAGTTCAGGTTAGAAACTAAGAATGAAAGCATGATTAAAAAAAAAGTACACTGAAGCCTTTTGAAAGCCTAGTTGCCAAAGAGAGCGCAATTCAACTCAATCTCAAAGAAGTATCAATTTTTATCTTCAAAAAGATTCTCCAAATGAGTGTTTTTTATTTTTGGAAGACAATATAATTAGAATACTTTGCTGTTTCCAACTCACAAAATTTTTAATCAATAATTCAATGAATAATCTCAATGAAGTTGAATGGGAACCATGAGAGGGTATAAATGTCAGAAAGAATTCAAGTAGCCAAACCAGTTACTTTGGAGTGGAACCCTGTCAGTATTCAACGTGTGGTCCTTTGTGATTTCCTCAAAACGTTTTAACCCAATATAAATGTCATGGCTATCATATATAAATAACATTATCGGCAGATAATTTAATTGCCTGACATATAGACGAGCAGAAAACCTGGGAAAAAAGAGCCTCAGTTTACTTAATGTTGGCGAGTATTTTGCTACATTTTTATTTAGCCATAACTATTTTGTACATACAGCAGTAGGCAACCATTTCCTGAGCACTTACAAAGAAAACTGTGACATAGAAGTAAAATATATGTCAGGGACTAATCAAACATTCAGTTTTCACAGCAGCACTGATTCTATTAGCATCTCTGTGCATAATCATTGGAGCCAAAAAAAAAAAACCTCTAGCCCATGCAATTAGAAAATCTCATGAAGAAAAAAAAATGAAAACCAGAAAAAAAAAGAGAGAATATCTAATAAGTGTAAGGAGCAATTTACATACCATCAATGCCCTTGACAGTTCATCCCTTTTTACATCAATCTCTTCGCCTTTTGGCTAGTTTACCAAAATAAAAAATAAAAAATAAAACAGAAGAAAGAAAAAGAAAAAACTAAGTGTAAGCAAATGAATCAAAATATCTTTTACTCTGCAATCTTCCCTACCAAGAGAATGAAAAATTCAGTAGTCAGCAGCACACTGTATCAGTGAAATAAAAGCAACGAAGAACAAAGACATCCAAGTACATATATTCCTGCTACCAAAGGAATCCAAGAGAGAAATACAAACAGCAATCAATTGTCTAACTTAATAAGCTTTGAGGTTGATAGAGAATAAACACTCCCAACTTTAATGGTTGCCTGAAACAGTCTTTCCCAACTAGTTCCATAGAATCTATTCTTCCCCACTCTTGACATTCTCTCCACAAACCCGGAATTAGCACAACCCTTATTATTGCCGATGTTGAACAAGTATCTAACTTCAAGGGTCTGGAACCCCATTCTTGATCTAAAGCCAGTTAATGAATTACCATACAAACCCAAAAGTACAACCACACGTCACAGAACTAAATGAGCTTCGAAGACAACTCTACGAAAAAGGCAAATTGTCAACAAGTGATGTTAAACTTCTTTAATGAAGTGTCTCATGTCCAACAAAGTTCAAAACATTCAAAACCATGACTCAGCTTTTGAAATAATAATACCTTCTTATAACTTTGCATTATTCAACATTGAAGTTTTACCAGGAAATATCTTTTAACTTCATAAACAAATTTCAATGGTGCAATAACCAAATCTAACGTAAATTTCTTGACACTTAGCACTTCACTGCGAACTGTGAGCATGGTTTTTAGCTTCGATCATCTTCCACAATCAAGTTTATTTCCAGTCTAACCAAAACTAGAAGGGTACTATTAGTTGAAATTGAAATATTGTTTTTCTATTTGAACTGTCGTGACTTCAATAACATTAGACAAGTTTATTTACTTCCAGGGTGACTATAATTGAATGAAACATCAGGTTTCAAAACATGGGCACTGAATATCACAACACTTGGTAGTGTTTACTACTCCTGTACCTTCTATTAGAATAGTAACTAGAAGCCGTTAGATGCTCTTACACTATGATGCAGTCAAAAGAACAGAAATAAATTAATTTCTCTTTCTCTTACATTAAGACAAAACAATGCACAAACCCACCTTTTGCATGCGTAAGCACATAACATACAGTGCATATTTTACTAAAAAGATAACAGCAACAGAAACAAGATGCTATAATGATTGAACAACAACAAAAAAAAATGTTGTGAATGAGCATAACAACAGCATTTAGTTGGCATTAATGCAGGGCGGGAATGGCAATCCTGTTCCTCTACCTGATACTTACATTGAGACATACTAATACAAATGAGAATCTAATGGCACCAGGAATAAAATCCTGACAGAATGGATAGGATGTCAGTCACACCAGGGGCGGCAATCCCATTCCACAGTGAAAATCACAAAAAGAAATGTAAATATTATATTTGTAATCTGATAATCAAATATTTTGCTTACTTATAAAAAAGTGTATAGTGTGCTCCAATACTTGCATCCTTTTTTTATCTGTATATCGTGACGTGCTCAAATACTTGCTTCTTTTATTTTCTTCTTCTTAGAAGTTAAAAAAAAAGTGTAATTACTCTCAAATGGATTTCCTATTTGGACGTCATATCAGAACTATAACAAATGATGGAAAACAAAATAGTGAGTAATGAACAAGTTGAAGCCATGAAAACATTTTCCATGTTCGTAAATGACTAAGTTCTTTGTTTTAATCCAAATGAAAATATTAACAACTGAGTACTCACGCCAGAGTTCAAATTTGAATATCTACTGAAAGGTCATTTTCTACACTTGGTCCCCTTTATCAAGTGTTCTCAGAAGGGTTAATGTGGTGGAAATGTGGTACTCCACAACGGTGGGTTATCGAATGATTAATTAATAGAGATAAAATACACTTACCTCCCATGAGGTTTGTAACTGATACCTCATGTAACTGATACAAGCACCCATGTGGTTTGACAGTAATCCATGTATGTAATAGTTTAGGGAGAGAGCTCTAATTTTCTATGTATTGGCGACAAAGCTCAAGGGAGGTCACTGTATTTTACTCTAATTAATATATGATGAATCACTTGCTACTTACTAACGTGAGTATAAATTCATTTTTATTGTCTCTAAAATTTTAGTGAACTTTTAAGTAAAAGCACATTTAACAATTATTTTTGTTTCAAAAAATGTGAATAGTTTTCAAATTTATTAAGTTCTTGTAAATAAAAAAAATGTGTTTTCAATTATTTCGCAAGTAACTTTCTACCTCTGACCACCCATCACTGACAATTACCTCCAACCACAACCTTTGACCACCACCTCCACCCACCACCTTCCCCCACCAGTTGCCACCTTCATCCACCATTGTCGACCATCATTTTTCCCACCACTTCTCCACACCGGTTGCCTTCAACCACCACCAACCTACATCTGCCGCCACCACCACCTACCACCATTCCCCATCAACTGCTACCTCCAGTCATCACCTCTTCCCATCGGTCAACACCTCCATCCATCACCTCCGATCACTGCCATCGCCCACCATCATCACCACCACCTTCAACCATCAATTTTTGCGACTTCACCTATGTTTTTTCACTACGTACGGACATCTATAAGCATCTTTGCCAATTCCACCACCATTGACTGTTGTCGCCAGACGTCTGGCTGTCGTCACTAATTGCCTCCTCCGGTCACCATAGGCATCACCACCTTCGACAATTCTCTTGGACTACTCCCTACTGGAAAACCCTCCGGGCACTGCTTACTTGTTTCAAAATAAAATTTTATAAAAATACGTATATGCTAAATATATTTTTATATAATATATATATATATATATATATATTGTTAGAAGAAATAGAATAATGGGAAGCCGTACCAAACCGGTAGGCGAACACTATTATTTATATTAAAAACTAGGGAATACCATTACATCTATACATCCACACGCACATAATAATAGCCCAATAATACTAATAGTAATAAGAATAATAGACTACTACTAATACCTCCCTCAAGCTGGAGCATATATATTAACTATGCACAGATTGTTACACAAATATGAGACACGCGGACCTGGTAATACTTTGGTAAAAATATCTGCCACCTATTCCTTGTAGGAATAAACTCAAATGTGACAACTCTTTTCTGATATTCGTCACGTACAAAATAACAATCAACGTCAATATGTTTCATCCTCTTATGAAATACTAGATTTGTGGTAATATAATTAGCAGAGGTATTATTAACTCATAGTTTGGCAGAACCACTAAGAGGGAAGTATAATTCTATTAAAAACTGCTGAAGCCACATAATCTTTGCAGTTGCTAATACCATGGCTCGGTACTCTGCCTCTGCACTAGACCTAGATACAAAATTTTGCTTCTTACTCTTCCAGGAAACCACGTTCCCACCAGCAAAGACAAATAACCAGAAGTGAATCTCCTGTCAAATGTGCATCCAGCCCAATCAACATCAGAGTATCCTTCCATTTCCATATGTCCATGATCAAAAAATTGGATGCCCTTACCCGGATTTTTGTGCAAGTTCCAAAGAATACGTTATACCGCCTGCCAATGGAAAACACGGGAATCGGACAAAAACTGACTCACTACACTCGCTGAAAAAGCAATATCTGGACGAGTCATCGTAGTAAGATAATTAAACTGCCCCACTGTATGTCTATATTGCTCAGGGTCTGAAAGAATTACTCCTCCTTTCGGCTCTAGCTTAACAATACACTCCATAGGTGAGTCCCCTCCTTGGCACTCATATACCCTGCTCGCGCCAGAATGTCAAGAACATACTTCCTCTGAGAAATGAACACCTTTTTTGTATTCCTGGTTACTTCAATGCCAAAAAAATATTGAAGTTCACCAAGATCTTTCATCTGAAACTTGGTACCCATGAATGATTTAAGCACAATAATCCATCCACTGTCACTACTAGTAATAACAATGTCATCCACATACACTACGAGTAATATGCACCCAGCTGAGGTATATCGAAAGAATACTGTGTGACCCTTCGTTGACTGCCGAAGGCCAAACTTCTGTACTACTGAGCTGAAATAGCCAAA
>JAULJZ010000023.1:12255438-12276716 GCA_032270985.1 Heliamphora pulchella
GTTATCGGTGGTTTGCAACTTTCATTAAGTGTTATTCTCGTGTTATTTGGGTATATTTATTTTGCACTAAAAGTGAAGTCTTTACATGCATTCAAAATTTTCATCTGATGTATGCACCCAATTTGATGCCAACATCAAGATTCTCCGGACTGATAACGGGACCGAGTATCTTGATGGAGGTTTTGTGCTTATTAAGAGGCTCATGGTATTCGCTTCCCGACAAGTTGTGTACGCACTCCTGAACAAAATGGAGTTGCTGAACGCGAAAATTGTCATCTTCTTGAAGTTGCTCATTCCCTTCTCATTACTAGGCATGTTCCTAAATCATTCTACGGTGATGCAGTCCTTACCACAACTTATATTGTCAATCGTTTGCTATCTAGTGTCCTTCAGTTTTAAAACTCCTCTGGAGCTTCTTCCCGGTTCGCCACCTGTTTTCTCTCTTTCGCCTCGGATTTTTGGTTACACCTGCTTCGTTCATGCACCCAAGCACCCGTGTGGTAAATTAGATTCTAAGGCTGTCAAATGTATCTCCCTTGGCTACTCTGCTACCCAAAAAGTTTATAAATGCTATGCTCCGGTCACTCACAAAATTTTTATAGGTATGGATGTTACTTTTTGGGAGTTCGAGTCTTTTCTCTGCTCTGTTGAGACATCTCTTCAAGAGGAGATATATAGACTCGAAGAGTTGTTATCGTCTGATACACAGATTCAGCATAATTTGGAGTCTCAAGACTTGTTTTTCCGAATCTTACCCAACCAGACCTTATTCCTAGTGGGGGGAGAAGGAAGAGCCCAGTAAGGATGGAACAGAGCAAGGTGTTACTGGACGATTGGATAAAACCAATCCGCATACTTATTATTGACGTCCTAGAGATCAAACTGCTAGTGTGCCACTACCATCTTGCCAGCTACTATCTCTGTTCTTCGGTTCAGACTCTCCCACTAATCGACCTGGTAATTAGTCATCCATTGTTGATCTTGATACTTGTAACTTACCTATCGCCCTTCGAAAAGGTATTATGACATGTACTCAAAACTCAATTTCTCATTTTGTTTCATATAACTATTTATTAGCCCCATATCGTGTTTTTGTCTCATCTTTGTCCTCTATATTGGTCCTGCAGGATTGGAAGGAAACTATTGTGGATCCTAAGTGGAAGAAGGCTATGGTTGAGGAGATGACAATCCTGAAAAAGAATGGTATTCGGGAGTTGGTATCTCTTCCAAAAGAGAAGAAGGTAATTGGGTGTAAATGGGTATTTACAGTAAAGCACAAGGTAGATGGATCTGTTGAGAGATTCATGGCAAGGCTAGTTGCTAAGGCTTTACCCAGATTTATGGTATTGACTATCAGGAGACTTTTGCTACAGTAGCTAAAATGAACTCAATTCGAATACTGTTATCATGTGCTGTTAATATGGGTTGGTTTATTCTGCAGTTGGATGTGAAAAATGCATTTCTCTATGAAGACCTTGAGGAAGAGGTATATATGGATGTGCCTTCAGATTTCTCATCTTGTGAAATTGAAGGAAAGGTGTGCAAATTGAATAAGGCACTATATGGGCTAAAACAGTTCCCTATAGTTTGGTTTGATAGATTCTTTAGGGCTATGCTAAGATTTGGGTATAGTTATGCAAACCATATTATGTTCATCAAGTGAGACAATAATAAGATCACAATTCTTATTGTATATGTTGATGACATAGTTGTGACAGGTAATGATACTGAGGAGGCATCCCGTCTTAAGGCAAACCTAGCAAAAGAGTTTGAGATGGAGGATCTGGGGGCGCTACATTATTTTCTTGGAATTGAGGTGGTCAGATCAGATAATGGAATCCTTATTTCTCAAAGAAAGTATATTTTGACCTTCTAGAGAAAACTTGTATATTGGGTTGTCGACCTGCAGATTCACCTATTGAGGTTAATCACCGCCTCAGTAGTGGTGATGGAAAGCCTGTCGACAAAGGTCAATTTCAGAGGCTTGTAGGAAGACTAATATACCTATTTCACACCAGACTTGATATTGCATATGCTGTGGGAGTTGTTAGTCCGTTCATGCGTGATCCCCATAGTGTGTATCTTGATGCTGCATATTGTATTTTGCGATATCTTAAGTCTGCTCCTAGAAAAGGGCTCTGTTCTCCCGTCACGGCCACATGAAATTAAAAGCTTTCACAAATACAGATTGGGCTGATTCAGTTGATGACAAACGATCTACATCAGGGTACTGCACATTTGTAGGAGGTAATCTGGTTACTTAGCGAAACAAAAAGCAAACAGTGATAACTAGATCAAGTGCAGAAACTGAGTATAAGGATATGGCACATGGCATTTGTGAACTTATATGGCTCCAAGTACTATTACAGGATTTGGGGATTGAGTGCGATAAATCTATGAAATTGTATTGTGATAACAAAACTGCCATTAATATTGCCCATAACTCGGTACAACATGACAATACGAAGCATCTAGAGATTGACAAACACTTCATCAAGGAGAAATTGTGCCAGGGCTCAATTTGTATACCCTTTGTGAAGTCTGAAAATCAATTAGCGGATATTTTTACTAAATGGTTTAGTAGTAAAATGTTTCAACCCATTGTATGCAAGTTGGGCTTGAGAAATATTTATGCATCAACTTGAGCGGGAGTGTTAAGTTAGGGGTATTATTGTACTTTGATATTTTGGTCTTATTATATAAATAATAGTGGTAAGGGAGTAAACTTTAATTGACTGGGTGATCTCTCATTCACCGTCACAATAATTCTCTATAGTCTCTCTTCTATTTCTAACAGATCATGCATCAATTCTAACAGATCATACATCAATTCTAACATAGATCATTTTTAGATATTAGGAGATTTACAGTGCCTCCCCACATTTAGGGAGTCATAGTAGCAATCCCGAAAGTTAGGGGTCCTCTTAGAAAGCAGTTGGACCTAAGATTTGGGATTAAACTCTCCAAATTAGCTAACAAATAGTGACAGGGAGCTGTTGGAGAAGCTCTAAGGGTCGTCAAAATAGCCAAAAAGAAGGAAGTTTCGAGGAAGCTGTTGGAGATACTCTCATACTAGAAGACTAGGAGTTGTACACTCAGTACTTGTGTTGTGTATGACTAGGATGGTTGAAAAAAAAAAAAAAATGAATTATTTTCAGACTGTTAGTATTCATTACAGCCAGAGGTTAGTTTTGCCTTCACCGGTGGGAGTCATCTCACTCCTCTATTGGTTGAGAAGTTGTTTATTTCTGTTGAGATGAGTTTTGAATTTAGACTGTACCAGGCTTCTAATGATTAGGTTATGTTAGATTGCACAACAGGAGGGACAAGGAGAGAGGTACAAAACCCAGCCCTGCATGTGGGAAATTATGTTCAATGCAAGGTGGCATATTGCATCCTAAATCAAATGCTGTTATGTACACATGGTGCCTTTTATTCCTTGACCATTTGTTGGATTGTACAACCATGGAACAACTCTAATTATTCTTCTTAATGCTTGGGATATTATGTTGCTGTGTTATTTCCTTTACATATGTTGCCACTTTTTATTGGGGGAGTGGCTGTCTTATATCAAACCGAAACTGATAGTTTTTACCTCGTAGCTGGCATATAGTAGATGCATACTAGTTATTGCTAAATTTCTTGATCATTGAATCAGTGAGCAGATAAGCAGGCACATAGTCACCTTGGTTGACGTGTAAGCATTGTTTGACATCCTTGTCCTTGTAGATGAGAGCAAGATCACTTATGTCACTTAAGTACCTGTTTGCACCATATTTTCTTTGTTTCAACTCGAAGATGGTGATTAAATTTGTTTATACTACTAGTCTGTCTGAAGGAGTGAAGATTCTCACTTACCATTATGTATTATTTTGTGGTTTTTACAGACCTACCCCAATCCACTGCAATACAATCCTGCCTATTCAGTTGTTAAGTAAGTTTGTTTACTTGTGTTGACTTCTATTGCCTGTGTTTAATTGTTACTGCATTTGTTTGTCATCGAATTAACCAAACTTCTCTAATGCATGAATAATGGATTTCTCACCAGGCAGTATTTTGTTAACGAGGATGATAGTGTTGCTCAGCAGGTGAATATATGTTACTGTGCTTGCTTATTTTTGCTGAAAGTCATTATAATGTATTCCTTAGCTATGTTACATCAGTGGTGTTTAGTACGCGTATGGGTTGGAGTTGGTCATTTTTCAGGGGTTTAGTTAATAGCTGATAGAATACACTACTTGTATCAAATGGTCATGTTACATCTTATTCATGCCCCTTTCCTTTGCACAGATTGTTGTCCACAAGAACAGTCCAAGAGGCACACATTTTTGCCGTACAGGACCTCGCGAAAAAGTCTCTCTCTCTCTCTCTCTCTCTCTCTCTGGCACGTATACCCTCTCCTCTCTGTGTATATGAATTCCAAACGATGACCCATGTTTTCTTGGATTTCCCTCAGGTGTATTTTGAATCTGACGATGTGCATGCGTGTATAGTAACGTGTGGAGGCCTGTGCCCTGGTATAAATACTGTAATTCGGGAAATAGTTTGTGGTCTATATTACATGTATGGTGTAAACAAAATTCTTGGAATAGAGGTAAGCACATTCATTTATCACGTGCCTCGATTGATTTTTTTTTCAGACTTCCTTTGTTCAGTTTGTTTTTTCAAATGGTGAAGGTCCCTGATTATTGTTCTTTCCTCCATTCTTTCTATAAGCATCTGCATACTACTTAATGACTGATAGCATTGATGGCCATGGATTTGACTATGGATTAGTCTAGCTATTAGGTACACATGTCTAGATATTGAATTAGCCATATTTTAACCAACCAGTCATCATTTATCTAACATGACACTACGACGTCAGTTTCCCATTTACTATCTATAGTTTTGGAATTTGGGGATAGTTTCCAAGTTTTGGGGACATTTGAATTGGGTGATAACACGAGGAAGTTGCTGTGCAAATATGCTTTGTATATCCTCCCTACCGGTGCACTCTTATAGTATCACATTGCTAAATTTTGATGTTGATCCAGTTTTACCTTGGCAACTGCTTTAAAAGCTATGGAAAACATGGATTCCCATGAAAATATGCATAAGTCATTCAATTATATATTTGAACTCTGGACATTTCAATTAAGGCTAATTGCTGCATTCAGTTTCTTGTAGCATGTGAATTCAAAAGTTTGTTTTGGTGAATATAACAGTACAGGCACCAAGTGGCCTTTGGCCAAATGGTATAGGTGTTTGTCTTTAAAGGGGAGGCTGGGTGTTCAAGTCTTGCAAGGAGAAAGGTGTGGGTGTAATGGGTGTGTAAGTTTAGCTGTTTAAAAAAAAAAACAAACAAAAAACAGTACAGGCTAACGGTGGGTGTCTCAGATATTGTTCTAAAAACCAAAAAGTGTCATTCGAAGAAAACCAAGAATTAATCTCATAGCCTTAGATGTGGTTGTTTTAAAAATTGGAAGCGTCACTCATTTTTTTCTTGTCTTGCCATTTATAACTAATAGTCTTTCCACTGGACATACAAACATGCCTTTAGATATTGTTCTGAATAATTAAGGCAAATTTTCAGATTCTTCCATTATTCATTAGTTGTTATAGCTTATGCTGGTTTAGATAAATTCAATGATATTAACTGCTTGATTGCCCTTGAAATGTGGTTATGGTGTGCATGTAGGGGGGATACAGGGGTTTCTATTCCCGAAATACGATTCCTTCAACACCAAAAGTTGTGAATGACATTCATAAACGTGGGGGTACCATCCTAGGGACATCACGAGGGGGCCATAATCCGTCTAAAATAGTTGACAGCATTCAGGACCGGGGCATTAATCAGGTAGAGCAAAAGAATTTACTGTTTTGATTATGTCTTGTCTGTTTATCTTTAACATTTTAAAAATTCATTTTGAATAGGTAAAATTCTTATTATCATGATATTATGTGCATGAAGTTATGTTAGAAATTAAAGTGTACAAGTTCCATTATTTGTTATAGAAAATCCCAATCCATGGATGGTGACTTTCTATATGTCAGGTTTACATAATTGGAGGTGATGGAACACAAAAGGGGGCTTCCGTGATTTTTGAGGTAGTGTAATTTGATTGGCTCCACATTGGACTGCATTTCATACTTGTGTATCTCCATTCTGGAGTGGCTAAATTATTTTGAATTTTTTGGAAAATGTTGCTTAATCTTCAATACCATATAATTGGTTGGAGATCATACATTGTCATTTACATGGCAATCTGTTATGCAGGAAATAAAAAGGCGTGGTAAAAGTTGCAGTGGCCGGAATACCCAAGACAATCGACAATGACATTCCGGTAGTTCCCATTCCCTTCAATCCATACCTATCGAAAATACACAAGCAAATAAACATAAGATAACAGTAACAATAAAAAATTAAAAACAAAAAACGATATATCGTCAACGTACCCCTCTTTATATTTTTAGTCTTAGTTTAGCAAATTTTAAGTAACAGAGGTTTATCCATTGTGACTGGTGCGTCGACTGTTTGGTCTCAGTAACACAAGCAGTTTAAAAGGAGGGCTATCTGTGAGCAACATTTTTGCAGTTTCAACTAGATATTTACTTTTAGAAGTTTAAATTTAAGATGACAAGACACTTGTCTCCTTGGTTGGTGATGGTATGAAGTCTTGGACAATATAGAGAAGGTGAGAATGACGTCAAGTCAGTCAGCATGCCCCTTATGCCTTGGGTGACACTTGTATACAACTTTTGCCACAGAATTATAAAAATAGCTGATGAAGTATTAACCCTATTAAACCTAATTTTTGTTTGCATAAAAAAAAAACCCCAACTGCTTAGTGCTAATGCATTCAGTCAAACCCAAATATTCTCTTCCATTCCATCTTTCTTTATATATAGATGTAAGTAGATAAGGAAGTCCAAATCAAGTCACAAATTAATCTTCACACATAAATTAAATCACAAGCGTGCCCATCTGCTTGGCCGCTCAATTATATATTCTTTCAATTTTTGTAAAACACAGTGCAAATTGTGTGACATGGTGTAAAAGTAACTCCTTTCATTTGTTATGGAAAAAACAAAACGTTATTATGCATGTGAGTCACAATCTTCTAGGTTTATTTTTCCTAGCCATGATGGGTCTTTCCCAATTGTGCATACATATATATATGTTTTTACATATCCTTATGATATTGTCGGTAACACCGAAACAAGCAATACTAGACTTAGACTCAACGTAGAAGGCAACAAATGACACATACTTGCTATCCATTTGCAGCTCCCAATGTCTCCTCAAAAAATCCTAATATTCACTGGGACTCACAGATGGCCATAAGCGCACCTTACTGGCAAGGTCCAGAGAAGCAGGATAGCACCTGGTTAGGGTTAGGGTTTTCAGATTATTTAGGGGAAGATGAATGGTATTGATGTCTTTTCACACCACCACATTTGGAGGGAAATGCTGATTTTTGGGCCACAATTGTGCAATAGGACACAGCTTACACATCCTCTTACTTTGGAGAGAAAATATTGTGGTAGAGCTTTAGGGAGGAGACGGGGTGAAGTAATACTAAGTTTTAAACACAAAGGAGATACAATCACAAAGAAGGAAGGATTGAAATAGTGGAAAACAATCGAAGGAATAAACTAGAACGCACACAAATATATTAATCAAGTCTGAGTTACAAATTTATAGGGAGGCTTCTTTTATAGAGGATGAGACTTACTACAAGACAAACGGTGAACAGTAAATAAGCAGTAGACAACAATGTTATGTTTGCCCACTATCAAGACGTAAAAGACTTTACTTTAATAAAGGAAAGCTGGAAAATAATGACCCGACAATACACTAATAATGCAACACGCTTGACATAAAGATGATAATCTGACATTACATAAAAATGACAATACATCAACACTTTTCTTTATTTTTGCTTGTCATCCAAGGCCAAATCATAGCGGGCAAAATGGATAGTGCCCTCATCTTTTCAGGAGAGAGAGAAGGTTTTTTTATCTTGAGGATGAAGGTTCTTACTTCATGAAGAACTCTATAGGGCTGTTCGAGCATACCTTTGGTATTTATTACAGGGTCTTTTCATTCCCTTTAAAGCCGATTAGAAAATTGGAAATGCTAGTTTCAGTCATTTTCTTAAGTTTCCCTTTTCATTCCCTTTATAGCTTTCTTTACCAGTATTTTTCTAACTTGCTGATTGTGCAACATGCAACATTTTTCATGGTTTTGAATGGGTAGACATGCTTACGCATCACAATTCATCGATGAACGAGGCATGCATTGTGATGTCTCTCGCTAAAAAGGTCAAGGAAGGATTGAAATGATTGACATGAAAATCTGTAAATGAATGTAAACACAGAAAGACAAATTTGCAATAATTGAATTTGGATTCGCCATCGTCTCATTAGACCATTGATCTTGCATCTTTTAATGGTAGCAGAGGAATGGACAATGATATTTATGGAATGTTAGTCATTTTTTTAGATTATAGTTTTAACGACAATTATAATACACTTGGAGAATGGGTAAAAGGTCAATTCTTCCTTCTGCATAATTCTCTGGCTCTTGCTCTTGATTAGCTGTTGCTAATAAGTTAATGCACCAATTTTCGTTCAGCGGATAATCGAGAGGCAGAACAAGGTTGTGATAACTGACAGAATGTGGGCAAGGGTGCTGTCTTCGACCAATCAGCCCAGTTTCTTGAGCCCTTGAGATGTTATCGAAGCAAAGAAAGAGGAACCTCCGCAATCCCAGCTCTTAGATGGGGAGAGTGGTGCTACTTTCCAGTCCACAAGCAATGAGATTGGCAAATCCGACCAAACAAAGCAACTGTCAGTCTACACGTGATTGTACTGCTGGGTACCATAATCTAGAACCATTTTTTTTTTTTTTTTGGATGGCCTGATTTTGCTTCAAGTTCCTTTGTTTTTAATGAGTTTGATCTGTAGTTACATTGAAAGCAGGATTGAATTTGGGTTCCGGTTGAAGCCGAAGCTTCTTGATGAGAGTATATGTCGCATGAGATGCATAGGAGCGAGTTATTTCATAGGCAAGTTTTGTAGCTGAATGTTTGCATTTTGTTTACAAGGTAATATATCAGGTTTTCAATACTATTTTGGATTAACAGAAAATAAGAAGTGATTTTGACACCACATAACTTCAAACCATTACACGTGGAGCTTACTATCAAATGCATAAATTTTACATGAATGTGTAGTTGTGAGGGTCTAGTGATTACAAATTACTTAATGGTTGCTTGGAAAGACAAGCCTTTGAAGTTGATGGAGTGAAAGGCTTTCAAGGCCAAGTACAAAAGGTTAAAAGTGAACTTTCCTTTGGAATGTAGTGTTGTAACTGTCATAATATTTACAATTATGTATATCCTGCCAGGTAAAAAGATTACACAGGTCATAGATCAAGGCAAACTTAAGCTAGACAGACTTGGGCTTTGTGTCAGGCTTTCGTAAACACGATGTTGATCATCTCTTTCAAATTCCTGCAGCCTATGATTGTTGTGCCCTCAATGCCTAGAGCTGCAAGAGATTTCTCAGCAGATTTGGGGACAATGCATTTTTTGTATCCCAGCTTTGCAACTGTATTCACCCTCTTTTCCATTCTTGGTACCTGCAAATAGGGGTGGGGAGGGGGAAAATTTTTGCAAAAAGGGGAAATGGTCTTCAAGCCAAAAGAAAAAGGAAACAGATGCTTTGCTTTAAATATAGATGTGGAAGGTGCACACAGATGACAAAGTTCCCATGTTACCAACTACAATTACAATGTTTCCTACATTGAATAACATTAAAAAAACCTTGTCAATACATTATGTGTGTAAATTTAGGCCTGGTTTGGACTAGAATTTTACTATTTGGCTTATTTTGATCTTTTTTGGATTTTTTTGCCATCTTTTGATAAAAATGTTTACTTTTCTAACTCGTACTTGATAAAATAAGTTCAAAAAAGATGGAAAGTAAATAAGCTAATAATAACCCATTATCCTAAAACCAACCTTAATGGATATGAAGAGATTTTGCACAAGCAACACTTTGGTCAACCAATATCTTTCTGAGCTATTGTATGAAGACAATAGTTATTCCAATGAATACGTAGACAACAAATGAGTCGTACATCGTAAGCATTCTTACCATAAACTCAGTTGAATTAAGCTCATGTAGCTTTATATAAGCAATAGTCAAGAGCTGACTAAACAGGCTCTGCTTGCTTCACACTTACTATGCTGATGGGCCATTCATACAGTGCAAAAGGCCACAAAATACACTTCTAAGCCTCCTATATCCAAATACAGAAGTTTCCTCAAAATTAAATTTATAATCTAATTCAAGCTAATGGCGGGATGCACTTACTTTTGACGTTCGTATAAATTTTAGACACGAATAGCTTCAAAAAACATTGTAAGGGCATGCTGGAATACCTCCACTTCAATATTTTCCTTTGCACCACCATTTGCCATGCTCTCTCAAAATATTATTCATTCCATAAACCTTACCAAACATAGAACATATAAAAATGTACTTTTTATTTATTGTGTCTACTTTTTAAGCTTCATTTCGTTGGATAATAATTAACTATGATTTTTTTCTCTTGAGGTACAAGCCTACAAGGTTTTCAAAAGGCTAGCTGAAGCCCAGAGAGATTGTGTCAAGCATAATGCTTTAATGCTTCAACGGTTTACTATGCTATTATTATGCATACAGATATATTTATATACATATTTGTAAGGTCGGTTACGCAAGTTCTCCCAACTGCATTGATACATAATGATATTTAGTATGATAATCCATACTCCATAGACTGTTAGAGTAGTTATTCTCTTATTTTATTTTTCTATTACCAGGCTGGAGGGGTTTCTTGTAATTTAGGCATTTATTGCTTTAATATAATTACGTAGAGTTGAAAAGGACTGATTAGTGAACCCTAAAACCTATTCTCTTATTTTCTTCTTTCCTATCCTCTTTTTCATTACTCTTCTAACCCTAAAACCACAATTTCTATACTTCAACTTGGTATTCGAGGAGTGTCAGAAATTGATTGGAGATCATCAGAGACTGCCGAAGGCAACATTCTGAAGCTGACACATTATGCTAGCGTCGGAATAATACAGAAACCCCCTTTTCCTCTTTTCTTTTCTTCTTTTTTTTTTTTTTGTGCTGTATGGATCTTGATCACTTAGGTCTCTTGATCATTGAGATGATTTTTTTCCACTTTATAGAGAAGATATAAAGTGCTTTTGATTTTTTTTGAGACTTTGCAATTTTAGTTTTTTTGGGTTTTGGTTTGGATGTGGGTGCGTTCGAACTGGCAATTCCGTGTTGTTTGCTTCAAATTGATGCTTCAAATCTACTTATATGGACCGAAACTCTTGTTGAAAGGTTTGATTTGTATTGATTTGCTCAATTATTGAATCCTCATCAGTATGGGATTGGTTCGACTCTTCTTCGATTGTGCCCAGTTCGTTCTCGTCTTCGGCTGTTCTTCCTTGTCCTCTTTTTACAACTGGATGCTTTAAATCTTCTTCCTATGGACCGAAAATACTGTTCAAAGGTCTGATTGCCAGAGTTTCAATTGATTGTTGTGGCTTCTATTTGGGTTGTTACAGATCTATTTTCTGTTTTGTTCGACTTCTAGGTTACGTTTGCCTCCTTTTTCATATCTATTGCTTATCTCTTCTATTTTTGAGTTATTATGGCTTAAGGCAAAGAATCGTTACTTCGAGATGATGATATAACCAAATCTATTATGTCTACATGATTAAACGGGTTGAATTGTTTAGCTTGAGCACATGCAGTCAAAATTTTGAGTGGAAAGCACAAATTGAAGTACATAATTGATAATCCTCTACCTAAGACAGATCCAAAATATGAAAATTGGATGTGTGAGAATTTTATTGTTAAGGGCTGGTTAAGGCATAGTATGGAGCCTAATATTGTAGCGCTTGTTGAATTTTGTGATGCTTCTAAAAAGATCTGAAACTCTATTGCTGATTCTTTCTCACATCAGAGTAATGTTTTCCGTATTTATGAAATCTATAAAATATTTTCACCACGAAATAGTCCAAGAAGTCCTTATTTGAGTATTATCGCATTCTTAAGAACCTTCGGGACCAATTGTTGCAATTACGACCCTTCACTACTGATTTTGCACAATAGCGGCGCCACTAGGATGACTTTTTAATTGCTTCCTAGCCGTCTGATTTGGACCCAGAGTTACATGGATTCAAAGATCATATTGCTATTAGTGAGACCTTGCCTACTGCAGTTAATGCCTATTCTCGAATTTTGCGCCTCTCATTCGAACAACCATCCACTATTACTCGCTCTACTACTTTGGAGTTATCAGCCTTAGCTTCCACTGGTGATCGTTAGTGGCTAACGTGGTGGAGCTCATAGTGGCGGCCGAACAGGTGGTTGAGGTGACCAAAAGTGTACTTATTGTGGGAGTACTAATCATAATGAACCCTACTGTTGGCAAAAGTATGGGAAGCCGAATTATGCTTATCAAGTTACCGATGGTACTTCTAAGCTTCAATGTTAGGCATCTCCTGCCTCTTCTGGTCAAGCGATCTCTAGTTCTACTTCTCCTAATCCTCTCACCACTCAACTTAGCAATCTCATTCACGTATAGCGTACTTCTTGTCCTTCTTGCACTTTTACTGCTACTTTAGTCGATTCAGGTACTACTGCACGTACTACTCTTTCGCCTCCTTCGTAGATTATAAATTTCAACGCTAGTTCTCACCTGTCCGGTATTTCCTCATTGTTTTCTGATTTTATTTCTATTCAACATAATATTAGTTTAGCTAATCGTTCCTTTCATCCCGACAGTGGGAGAGGTGTTCTTCGTCCCAATCAATCCCTTACTTTACCCTCTAGTCTCTATATTTCTAATTTTTCCTTCAATCTACTTTCTTAGTCAATTGACTAAAACCTTAAATTGTTCTATAATTTTTTTTTCTTCTTATATTTTTCTTGCAGACTAAGAAGATGACTGGTTCAAAACATGAGAAAAATGATCTCTATTTTTTGAATGCTGATCGAGCAGCTCATCACACATCCTCTGCCTTGAATGCTTTATTCCTCCTCTTCAGTGGCTTTTTCAGTTGAGTCACTCCTCTTTAGCCAAACTTAGGGGTGTTCAAAAACAAACAGGGGAACTAATAATCCGGACCGGACCGTATGGTTCAGCCTAGTTATATTTTCGAACAATTCGATTTCAATTAGCATAAATTAAGAACTGATAGAAACGGTTCAATTCTCGGGTTTTTTTTAAAAAATAAAAAATCAATTTTATCCGAACCGAACTGGTAAAATAAAATAAATTAAAAATTAAATATAGACATAACCCTTCCCTTCTTAGTTTCCGCCGCATAAGTGATAACCCTAGTTGGAGTAGCTGCTTCACTTCTCAATTTCGCTCTCTCTAAGTTCTGTTGAGTAGCTGCCATCGCGCCGTCCCTCGCTCGCCGTCATGCCGCTGTGCAGTCGCTACTCGCCACTGCGCCATTGCATAGCCTGCCACTCGCCGTTCTTATCTCGCATCACAACTTCAAAAACATCAACAATATGTATAATTATTTTATAATTTTTTCATCAACTTTAAATATAATAATATATGAAATATGAGTTTGAGGTTTTTTTTTTTAATTTTATGTTCGTAGAAGTCAAGTACCAAAGAAACAAATCATCTCAATGTCAGTCATCCCACTTGGCGGCAAACTATTGGTGAGGAAAGCTATGTCTCTGGTAGTAAGGTATGCCTCCCAAAAGAAAAGGTTAAGAAATGTTCGGAGGTTTGGAGTCAATTTACTAGTGTTTATAAAAATATTAAAAAAGGCAAAAAAAGCCTGAGGTTGCTAAATGTAATTATTGTGACAATCTTATGCATGGGTGAGTGAGAATTGAACTAGTACTTTGCGAAAACATATGCAAAATTGCACTAAAAGTCCTTTACAATCAAGAGGTTAAGAAACAAAAAAAAAAACCTTGGCATTTAAAAGGATAAGAGAAGAAGATTCTAAAAATAATCTTGGACTTTGGAAATTTAACCAACATGCATGTAGAGATGCACTTGTCAAAATTGTAATCAAAGATGAGTTGCCGTTTCGATTTATGAAGTGTGAGGATTTTCAAATTTTTGTAGTGTGTTGCAACCTAATTTTAAGAAAGTGTCACGTATTACAGTAGCAATGGATTGTGTCGCATGGTATGCGAGTGAGAAGAAGAAATTGATGAACTTATTCAAGAAATCCAATCAAAGAATTTGTCTCGCTACAGATTCTTGGACCTCACTGCAAAATGTTTCTTGTATGTGCCTTATGGATCATTTTATTGATAAGGACTAGATATTACATAAAAGAATCCTAAACTTTTGTGTAATTTCTAGTCACAGAGGTGAGGCAATTGGTCGAGTTGTGGAGACTTGTTTGGTTGAATGAGGGATAGACAAATTGTGTGCACTTATTGTAGATAATGCTAGTGCAAATGATGTTGCAATTGGCTACTTAAAGAGAAAACTTTCAAAAAAGAGCAATACCTTCATTTTAGGTGGTGCTTTTTTTTTATGTTAGATGTTGTGCCCATATCATTAACTTAATTGTGAGAGGTTAATCGGATGAAATTAAAGATCCAGTTTCTCGAATTCGTGGTGCAGTGAAATATGTGAGAAGTTCTCCACGAAGAGAACTATGCTTCAGGGTTTGTGTAGAGAGAGAGAGAGAATTAATTTCTAAAAGTTCTTTTGACCATAGATGTTCAAACTAGGTGGAATTCAACTTATCTCATGTTACATGCCGCTACAAAATTCCAAAAGGCATTTGAGAGTTTGGAAGAAGAAGATCCACATTTTATTTTAGAACTTAATGATAGACTTCCTACTAGTAAAGATTGGTATGACGCTTGGGTTTTTACAAATTTTCTAAAAAATTCTATGATGTCACTGTTCGCTTGTCGGGATCATTATATGTTATTTACATAACATTGTGCAATTGCAAGTTTTTTATCCGAGGTCAAAAAGTTTAGATGAAGCTTTAAGTTTCATGGCTATAAAAATAAAAAGCAAATTTAACTGGTATTGGGGGAAAAATTAGAAAAGTGAATATGATGTTATTGATTGCTATAGTGTTGGATCCTCATTTTAAGTTGAAGTACGTTAAGTTTTGTTTTTCTAAGATTAGTGAACCTGTCATGGTTATTGAGCTTACTCAAGTGATCAGAGAAACGTTATTCGACTTTATGTGGAATACAAAAAGTTTGCAAAAATTGGAGATGTGAATGACATTGAGTTAACTAAGGAAGCTATGGTTTTATTGAGCAACCGGTTTCTCTGAAATCAAAGTTTCAAAGCATTTGGAAGAGGTAGAAAGTGATGGAGGTAAGTCAGAAGTAGATAAATATCTAGAAGCAGCTTGTGAAAAAGAAGTTGCAAACGCAAACTTTGATGTTTTGAATTGGTGGATGGTAAATTCTTCTAAGTATAAGGTTCTTTCTCAAGTTGTACGTGGTCTCCTAGCCATTTACGTATCTACTATTGCTTCTGAGTTTGCTTTTAGTATTGGAGGCCGCGTCATACACCAATTTCGCAGTTCTCTTACACCTAAACTGGTGGAATGTTTGATTTGTTTGCAAAACTAGTTTCATGCCTCACCATTTTCACTTGAATTGGAAGAAACATTACAAGCATTGAAGATATCGAATCTAGTAATATTCATAGTCATAAATTTGAGTTTAAGATTTTGCTTATTTTCTTAATTTAACTCTGGAATATTTCTTTTGTAGATCTTACTGTTACTTTGCATGGAATATCTAACTAAGATTTACTTTGAATGGGATATTCGACATTTTGGCAGAGTATTATTATGTTCTTAATTTTATTTTTTGATTTGTCATTTCATACTATTTACTTGAAGCCAACTAGTTGATATACATTTTTTTTACATAAAAAAAAAATCATCATAAAAGCATTAAAAAGTAAACAAGTAATGGATTACATAGTTAAATCGATATTATTTAAAAAAAAATTTTGAATTGTCTGCAAGTGATGGATTATTGGATTACATGTGGCTTGCACCTTTTGAAAAGGAGGCTATGGAGTTACGTAGTTTTTTCTTAATTGGTTATGTTTAGGGATTAGTATGGTATTAGTCTATTAGAAAGACTTCGATGGTTGCAAACATTGATTTTTTGGATTAAACAACAATATATTTTGTAATTGTGATGGTTCACATGTTTTGGAATTTATTAGCAGGTTAATGGTTCACATGTTAGCATTATTGTTATTGCATTTGGCTATTTCTGGAATGTCCACTACCATATGAGAATATTGCAATCAACATTTGTCTTTTGTAAAATTTCAAATAATTCGAATAAAAACCATAACTAAACCATTTTAACGGATCAGTTACGATTCGGTTCCAATGTAGCGACCAGCCCGGATTGGTTCCCAATTTTATGGAACTGGTTCCAACGGGTTCGGTTCATAGTTTTTTTAGAACCGGACCAATCCAATCCGTATATACCCCTAGCCAAACTGAAGTTAGCTATTCCATGCAAAGTAACTGTAAGATCCACAAAAGAAATATTCCAAAGTTAAATTAAGAAAACAAGCAATATCCTAAACTCAAATTTATAACAATATGAATATTACCTGATTTGATATCTTCAATGTCCGAAATGTTTCTTTCAATTCAAGTGAAAATGGTGAAGCATGAAACCAATCTTGCAAACAAATCAAACATTCCACAAGTTTAGGTGTAAGAGAACTGCAAAATTGGTCTATGACGCGACCTCCTCCCGTACTAAAAGCAGTCTCGGAAGCAATAGTAGATACGGGAATGGCTAAGAGATCGCATGCAACATCAGAAAGAACCTTATACCTAGAAAAATATATCTTTCACCAATTCAAAACATCAAAGTTTGCGTTTGCAACTTCTTTTTCACAAGCTTCTTCTTGATATTTATCTACTTCTGACTTGCCTCCATCACTTTCTACCTCTTCCAAGTGCTTTTGAAACTTTGACTTAAGAGAAACCAGTTGCTCAATAAAACCATGGTTTCCTTGGTCAACTCTAATATCATTCAAAATTTGACTTGAAGATGAAGCAATTGATTCAAACTTTCCGTACTCCACATAAAATCGAATCAATGATTCTCTAACCACTTGAGTAAGCTCAATAACCATGATAGGTTCACAAATCTCAGAAAAACAAAACTTGACGTATTTCAACTTAAAACGAGAGTCCAACATTGTAGCAATCAATACCATCATATTTACTTTCTCAATTTCTCCCCCACTACCTGTCAAATTTGTTTTTCATTTTTATAGCCACGGAACTTAAAGCTTCATCCAAACCTTTTGACCACTCGAATAAAAAACTTGCATTTGCACAAAGTTTTGTAAAGAAAAAATTAGACGTGATATGTAATGATCCCAACAAGCAAACAGTGGCATCATAGAATTTCTCCAAAAAAATTGTAAAAACCTTAGCATCATCCCAAGCTTTTACTAGTACGACGTCTGTCATTAAGTTCTAACATAAAATGTGAACTACTTCCAATCTCTCAAATGCCTTTTTGGAATTTTGTAGTGGCATGTAACATGAGAAAAGTTGAATTCCACCTAGTTTGAACATCTAGGGTCAAAGAACTTTTAGAAATTAATTCTCTCCCTCTACACAAACCCTGAAGCATAGTTCTCTTTGTGGAGAACTTCACATATTTTATTGCACCACGAATTCGAGAAACTGAATATTTAATTTCACTCAATCCATCTCTCACAATTAAGTTAATGAATGATATGGGCACAACACGTAACATGAAAAAAAGTCACCACCTAAAATGAGGGTGATGCTCTTTTTTTAAAGTTTTCACTTTAAGTAGCCAATTGCAACATCATTTGCACTAGCATTGTCTACAATAAGTGCACACAATTTGTCTATCCCACATTCAACCAAACAAGTCTTCACAGCTCGACCAATTGCCTCACCTTTGTGACTAGAAATTACACAAAAGTTTAGGATTCTTTAATATAATTTCCAATCCTTATTAATAAAATATACCGTAAGGCACATATAAGAAACATTATGCAATGAGGTCCAAGAATTTGTAGTGAGACAAATTTTGATTGGATTTCTTGAATAAGTTCATCAATTTCTTCTTTTCACTCCCATACAATGCGACACAATCCATTACAATTGTAATACGTAACACTTTCTTAAAATTAGGTTGCAACACATTACAAAAAATTCGAAATCCTCATGCTATACAAATCCAAACAACAACTCATCTTTGATTACCATTTTGACAAGTGCATCTCTACATGTATCTTGGTCAAATTTTCAAAGTTCAAGATTATTTTTAGAATCTTCTTCTCTTATTCTTTTAAATGCCAAGGTTTTTTTTTGTTTCTTAACCTCTTGATTGTAAGGACTCTTTAGTGCAATTCTGCATATGTATTCGCAAAGTAGTAGTTTCATTCTCACTCACACATGCATAAGAGTTGTCAGAATAATTACATTTAGCAACCTCAGGCATTTTTGCCCTTCTTTAAAAACACTAGTAAATTGACTCCAAACCTCCGTACATTTCTTAAACTTTTCTTTTGGGAGGCATACCTTACCACTAGAGAGAGAGCTTTCCTCACCAAGGAGTCTGCAGCCGAGGGGAATTACTAACATTGAGATGATTTGTTTCTTTGGTACTTGACTTCTACGGACATAAAATTAAAAAAAAAAAACTCAAACTCAGATTTCATATATTATTATATTTAAACTAAATATTTAAAGTTGATGAAAAAATTAGAAAATAATTATACATATTGTTTCTGTTTCTGAAGCCGTGATGTGGGATAAAAACGGTGAGCAGCTACTACGCAGTGGTGAGCGACAGACGACGCGATGGTGAGACGACGACCACTCAATAGAACTTTGAGAGAGTGCGAAACTGAGAAGTGAAGCGGCTCCTCCAACTAGGGTTATGACTTATGCAGCGGAAACTGAGAAGTGAAGGGTTATAACTATATTTACTTTTAAAATTTGTTATTTTATTTTACCGGTTCAATTAGGATAAAAGGATTTTTTAAAGAAACCGAGAACCAAACCGATTCTAACGGTTCTTAATTTTTGCTAACCAAAATCAAACCGTTCTAAAATATAACCGAACCAAATCGTATGGCCCAGTAGGCCCAATCCGAATTATCGGTTCCCCCGATTTTTCTTGAACACCCCTAATTCCTACTTTGAACACATTACCATAGCTCTTTTCTTTCTAGTAGCCATGGTTGTCAGTCTGCATCTTGTGATGTAATCCACACTGATAGTTGGGGTCCTTCTCAAACTCCTAGTACTAATGGATATTCTATTTTGTTATGCTTTGAAATATATACAATCTATTGTTGATTCTGTGCCCATATCTCTCAGCAGAATAGTGTTATCGAGCGTAAACATCAACACTTGTTAGATGTGGCACATATTTTGTTATTCTAAATGCAGGTACCCAAACATTTTTGGAATGATGTTCTTACTGCATGTCATCTTATTAATCGTATATCCTCTGTAGTGTTGAAAAATCACTCACCATTTTTTATTATACCATAGTTCTTCGCCTTTTTCTCTCATTCATCAGGTATTTGATTGCATTGCCTTTGTTCATGTTATTGATCCAGATCTTCATAAGTAATCTCCTCGGACTCGCAAGAGTGTTTTTCTTGGGTACTCTCGCACTCAAAAAGGATATCGTTGTTATCATCCGGAGTCTCGTCGATATTTTGTTAATATTGATGTCACGTTCTTTGAGTCGACTTCCTTTTTTATTTCCGCTGTTTAAGACTTATCTTCAGACTATCTCTATTGTTGTGAGAAGAAGCTCACCACTCCTATGCTTTGTTTGCCACTCCTACACCCTGTCTAGGTATAATCTCCTATCTTACAGGTGTATCCACGATCTCAAAATAGGTCGAATATATCTTATGGCCTGACCACATCATCTTCCCTGTCTGCAGTTCTTCCTTCTGCTCATAACTTGCCTATTTCTTTACCGTACTTGTACTCAACATCCTATTGTTCAAAATGTTTCCTATAATTGTATTTCATCTTGTCTTCATTCCTTTGCTTGTACTTTGTTTATTATTTCTATTCCTTCTTATAAGCAGGCTATATCATTGCCTTAATGGAAACCCGCTATGAATGAGATGTGTGTTCTTCATTAGAATTAGACTTGCGAGCTTACTTATCTCCCTCCTAGCAAGCAAACAATGGGTTGTTCTTGGGTGTACGCAGATAAATATCTTCCAGGTGGTTCCAGGTTGTTCTTGCGAGCTTCCATTAAGTCTCATTATTTTCTCCAAATAATATTTCTGTTTTTCTCTCTTCTTCTTTCTCTTTTCATGTAACCCTAAATCACTATTTTACAATTCAACTTGATATCAGAGCATTCCGATCCAACTCTAGAATATGCCAAGAACATCTAAGACTCGATTCGGGATAAAGGAGAAGGGTTGATTCAGCAGCTGTACGATGACGTCATCATGACGCCATCATCTATACAAACCAACGTCATCGTTTGCTCCGATCAACTCGTCAGGACTCTTGGAGATTTATGATGATTTTTGTGGAATTATTTGAAACCATTTGATGGGTTTTTTTTTATTTTTTGAATGATTTTTTGATTTTTTCGGAACCCTAGATTGCAATCTCTTTGTTGGAACCTCATATCTAATTTTTGCTAGTTGAGATATCTTCCATGCGTACCGAAATCACCTCTACAAGTCTTCTTGAGCATCGATTTGTTGATTTAAACACCGTCAGAGAAGATTCGAGCTTCAACGAGTTTGACTCCTAGGGTTTGGTCGTCAAACTAGTTTCTTTTCACCTCAGATCTGGTTTTTTGTGCTCAACAACTATCCTTGGGACTTCTTGGGCATCGATTTGTTGCTTTGAACACCATTGGAGAAGATTCAAGCTTCAACAGGTTCAGTGCTTAGGGTTTGGTCGCCGAACTGCTTTCTTTTCACCTCATATATGTTTTTCAGTGCTTTGCGACTTGCCTTGGCTCTTCTTCCTTATGATTTGATGTGGTTCTTCAACAGGTTCAGTGCTTAGGGTTTGGTCACCGAACTGCTTTCTTTTCACCTCATATATGTTTTTCAATGCTTGGCAACTTGCCTTGGCTCTTCTTCCTTATGATTTGAGGTGGTTCCCTATTTTTGATTAAGCTTGTGCTCAGTTTGGTCAACTTCTAGGGTTTCGACTCTTCTTTCTTACGGCTGC
>JAULJZ010000023.1:12362391-12378597 GCA_032270985.1 Heliamphora pulchella
TTATCTCAGTTTTTTAAAAATCGAAATTGATTCAAGCTTTTTTTTAATCTCCTTACATCTCAGTTATTAGAAAACTGAGATACTTTCTTCCTTAATTTTCCACAGCCCTGATTCTCGAATCGATCTCTCAACCCTCTCGCAACCACACAGCCTGGACTCTCTCTCTCTCTCTCTCTCTCTCTCTCTCTCAAATCGATCTTTCAACTCTCTCTCACAACCCCCTCTCTCTGCAAATTGAACCCTTTCTCTCGTAACCCTCTCTCGGTGCCGCCTCTCCACTCCATCACCACGGCCATAGAGCAGTCCCACTCCTCAACCTAGCTATCAAAATCGGTCTCTCTCTCTCTCTCTCTCTCTCTCTTATGCAGATTTGTTAATCCCCTCCAGCTCAGTCACCATCGACTACTTCGAGCCTTACCGCCACCACCATGCATTATCGGTTGCCACTACCGTGCAGTGTCTATTACCAGCATCGAGTGGCTTTGATTACAAATATCGAGCGGCCTCGATTGCCACCATTGAGCGGCATCAATTGCCACCATCGAGCGGCATCAATTGCGATTCCATTCTTTGATTAGAGTTTCTTCCTACGATATTCGACGGTTAATCTCAAGATTTAAGCCGATTTTCATATTAAGTTCTGGTTTTGGTATACTTACTAAAGAAGTTATTCTAAGTTTTAACAGTTGTTACTACGAATCTGTGTTGTTCTATAAATGCCCATCTAGTTGTTATTTCTTGATTTAGGATAAAATCGAAGTTTCTATGCTCTTTTTGTTTCACTACTGCTTATTGTGCAACTCATCCATTTGAATTGCAATGCTTGGAGGGGTGATGGTGAGTTCTTTTTAAACCAAATTAACTTCTAATTATGATTTGATTAGCTGTAAATATTTAGAAAACAGTGAGTTCAAATTTATAATCTGGTTTTCATTATATGTTGGTTTCGAGGTAGTATTTTGATGAATTTAGGGAGGTGAATATTGCCCATGGTGCAAACTTTAATCATTTAGGTCTTTGGGTCTTTTGAAGGTGCCTTTGAATGGCTCTGGATAGGGTCTTTGGTTTCTATCTGATGGAATTTCGCTTGGTATGGTAAGTGAAATAATGTGTCCATAGATTTTTGCAAAAGCATTAGTTTTGGAAAAAGCATTACAATTTCTTAGCATGTTACACTTGCACTATTAAATGTACTGTTGACACTTATATTTAATAAGTGCTTCCTGCTTACAATTTCAGTATACCATTTCAACCCCAGAAAATATATTACTATCTACAGGAATACATGCAATGCTGCAATCATTTACTAGTGATTTGTTGATATGAATTCGCTTTCTCCATTATGCTGATTATAATTAGTTGCATCAATCTCCATTTATTGCTAAGTATGTACCCTTTTGTTTGTGTTGGTGCTTTACTCTTTTGCTTGATCATATGTATATGCTTGTCCATCAATTCCATTTTAGCCTCGTATCGTTCTTTTTTGACAAAACACGAAGCCATGAAAATAGTAAACACTCCTAAACATATTTGTATCTTTTAGTTCTATGAAATCTCTTATTCCTTTTTCCTCAACTTCTTTTAGAAAACTTT
The DNA here is from genome assembly GCA_032270985.1 of Heliamphora pulchella. Taxonomy (NCBI): domain Eukaryota; kingdom Viridiplantae; phylum Streptophyta; class Magnoliopsida; order Ericales; family Sarraceniaceae; genus Heliamphora; species Heliamphora pulchella. The sequence continues at coordinate 12,363,985 of JAULJZ010000023.1, forward strand.
ATATATAGGGAATATCTTGAAATTTATATCATATAAGCTTTCTAATAATTTTCAGAAAACCTCCATAGATATGGACCATTATAATTCAAATTAGACCTTAGTTTCCCTGTATTTTTCAAGTAGAAAATTCTCTTTAAACACTTCAAGTAATTCATTGCTTACATTATCCATGTATAGCCAGTGTCTAAAAGCACTTGTGCTCAAATAATTTATTTTGACTATTAATGTGTGGTTTGAATGCCTCGTGTATTTTTTTTAACAGTTTTTTTTTTTGTGAATTTGTTGTCCCATTGCAGTTCCTCAAATGAGTGTCCAAATTGCCCTCATAAATCTTAAAGGCACTTTTGCCGGTGGAACAAGGTGAGTTATGCATTCAGTACTTGTGTTGTTATTTTGAGACTTATTTTGTACTGAAATATTTGCAATACTATAATGTATTCCAATCTGTAATACTATAATATTTTTCAATTCCACACCTAAACTACATTATGGCTTTCTTTGCTCATTTGAGACACACATAAACACTTGTATTGTCTACTTTGTTATTGTTGAATACAGTACATAGTGAGACTTATATGAGAAGATTGAAGCATTGCAAATCTTTTTTGTCGATCTACCAAGGTAAATGGACTGTTCAGTGGATAGTTACTCTTGTTTTCTTTGTTTTTGTTTGTAATTTTTAGTTGTTTTTTGATAGCCTTTTGAGGTTTTGATTCCCAATTAAGTCGTAAGTTATTTTTTTAATTTTAATTTCATATTTGATACTATGGAATTATTTATGTAATACAGAGTTTTAAAATTCAATATATATTTGAACCTTGTTAATTTGTTGTTGTCTTTGATGGAATTTAATTATCATCATTTTTTGATGCGCTTATTGTATTATAGGAAACAAGTTTTATAAGTTATGCATATAGTAAAAAAGATCTTTATATATAATTTTTTTTTTATTTATAGAAATTATGTTTTTTAATCACGGTTAAAAACCGATATTATTAATATTTTTTGTCACGGTTATATAACAAAATCGAGATCTTTTTGAAGAAATAATCATGATTTTTTTAAAAATTAAAATCTTTTACAAGAAATAATCACGGTTTTATAGTAAAATCGAGATTGTTTCACGGTTAAAAACCGTGATGGTATGAATATGATCTCGATTAAAAACCGAGATGGTATAGATATGATCTCAGTTAGAAACTGAGATTGTTTTTGGAAACTTTTAATCACGCCCGGATACATCTCGGTTTTAGAAGTGAGATGGTATTCTTTTAATCTCGGTTAATAACCGAGATATTTTACAATTTTTGTAGTAGTGATTGCAAGGCTGTGAGTTTGATTCGGTTGAACTTGGGAGGCGAAATTATTCACAACGTGCTAGATGTGGAGACAACAGATGTGATCTGGCAGAAGCTGGAAGGTTCCTGCATGTAGAAAAATTTGGCCAACAAGTTGTACATGAAGAAGTAATTATATTTACTGCAGATGAAAGACGGTACAAATCTTTTAGAACATCTAAATATGTATAATATACCATGTCACAGTTATCCGAGTTTAGAGTAGAGGTTGATGATGAGAATAAGGCGATATTCCTGTTGGCATCACTTTCAACCTTCTATGACCATCTAGTGACAATGTTGATGTACGGGAAGGACACTCTAAAAGTTAAAGAAGTTACCAGTGCTCTATTGTCACGTGAGAAGATGAAGAGGGATAGTGAATCAAATATAGAGGGCATATTTGTGACTAAGTCTATGTCAAGTAGAGGAATGTGTATATCTAGTGAGCAGGGTTCTAACAGTGAAAGATTTCGTTCCAAGGCACGTGCAAGGAATGATGTGAGTGCTTCTATTGTTATAAAACTGATTACTTTAAGAGTCAGTGCCAAGAATTGAAGCAACATGTGGAGAAAAAGAAAAAATAAAAAGTGCCTGCAGAATCTGTCAGTTTGGCCGAGGTGTCGTCAAATAGTGAGGTAGATGGATATGTACTTTCAGTTTTCTCATATTTTAATTTTCTGTCAAAGTCATGGATATTAAATTTAAGATGCTTGTACTATATGTGTCCAAAAATAAAATGGTTTGACTCATATAAGCCTTTCAACAGAGGTACGGTTCTAATAAAAAATGATGCAACCTGCACAGCCTTTGGAATCGTTACCAAGATTAGAATGTTTGATGGGTTTGTAAGAGTCTTAAGGAATGTCAAGCATGTTCCTGAATTAAAGAAAAAAAATGATTTTATTAGGAAAATTGGATTCTTTGGGTTGTGAATATACAAAAAGGAGTGGAGTAATGGAGATTAGTAGAGGGGCTATAGTCATCATCAAAGGATAAAAAGTGGAGAAACTCTACAGACGGTTAGAGAACACGGTAGTAGGTGGAGTTACTATTACCACATAGGAAAAGTCTAGTAGAGACGGCTCGAGACTCAATTATTCATGACTTGGTCAAACTATTAAGAAGAGTAAAATAGTTCTTCAGAAGAAGAAAATAGCAGACGAGGTGGAGCTCAGTCAGAAAAGTTTACCTAGAAAATCGAGTGATAGTTGTTCAAATCAACAGCAGTAAGAACAGTGCAGTGGGGATCCTTCGTGTTACATGAAAGCTATAGGAAGATCAAGCGTGTATCAGGGTCAAGTAGCAGTGCTAGAGAAGGTGAAGTCACCATAGAAAGTAGAGACTTTGGAGTTTGAAAGACTGTCAAAAAACGAGAGACTGGTTGATTGTAAGATGATCAAATTCAAGTGTGACGTGAATTTGGTCCAAGTTTATTCAGGTTGATAATTAGAGAGGGTGGAGCACCGATACTCATAAAATGGGTGCTAGTCGAGACGGATGATAGATCTTTAAGATGGTTTAGAAATTCAAGTCAAGGTAGAAATTGTTGAGGTCATGTCTTGAATTTTGACATCTAAGTTCGGTAGGAAGTCCAGACAACGTTGGAGCTCAGTGTGAGGCTATACACATAGATTGTGAGGTTGAGAATGAAACTTGTATTTCATATTGTCTAATAGTGAATTGTTTTTTTTCCTGCGAAGGTAAGCAGTCAACTAAATCACGTATATTTATATTCTTATTTTATCTTTACTTGTTTTGTGTAGATCGTAATCTATGTGAGTTTTACGCTGCCCAACCAGTCATATTTTGGATATTCGTGTCCTAAAATTCCAATAAACTAAAGTAAAATGAAATATAGTGTCGGTGAGACATAAAGGATAATTTGAAGTAGATTAACTGAAAATGAAATGATCGGCTCCGTTTGAGATGATTGCTTATTTGCTTATTTTATTCGGTTTATTTTCGTCATTAGTGAATTATTTTCAACGTTTAGTTAAATTATTATAATTTTTGACTCCCCTCATCAAGACAATTGTAAATATTAATTTTTTGATCAAAATATAAAAAATTCAAAAAATACAAAAATATTCTAAAATAATTTAATATGTCAAATTTTATGTTGCTTATTTTTATTTTTGGTGAACTCTTTTTATCTTTTGATCAAAATTTTTTATTTTTTTGGTTCATCTTATCAATACGATTTGAAAAAGTAAAAAAATCTAGTCAAAAGACGAAAAAGATTAAAAAAGACAAAAAAAAATAAGCAAACTTTATAAAAATTAGCCCAATTTCTAAGGTTTTTTTTTTGTTTTTTTTGCCACATGAATGGAGAGCCAATTGACCAAGGCGCTACTGTAGCCTTTTGCTAAGTTTTTGTTTTTTCATACCTCAAGGCATCTTGATCAAATAAATAATTGCCCACATTTTGATTAATTTTTAGATTATCAATTCTATTATTTATTATTAGTGATTCAATTAAAATTAAGACAAAATCTCGTTTTAAAAATTTACTATAAAAAATTAATAACATCTTAAAAAAAATTAAACATAAAATATTAAAAAAACCAAACCTTTAATTCCTAGGCCTTGACTACTAACCATGTCTTGATAACTCCTATTTATAACTATTGTTTGTCATTTATTTACTCATATTTTTTATGGCCAATATTCAATTGTGTCAGGTCATGGTCTTACATTTTGGAGGCCACTATGCTTTTGTTTGGACCCAAGGACCGTATTGCGCTTAACAAGGTAGCATGGTGCTGCACTTTGTTTGGGATATTTTTTTAATATATTTTTATGGTTAAATTCGTTTATTACGTACAACACATCGAGTTTATTGTTTATGTGAAAATTCATATTCATCCGATACCTGTAACTATGTGATTGAGTAACATTTGTTTAGAATTTTTTTTAAAAAAATTATAATTTTATTTATTTATAAAACAATATTATGATATTTTATTCAATCACTTATCTATCTACAGGGATCGGATGAATCTGAATTTTATCATAAATAACAAAATCAATAAATTCAACATAATGAACGAATTCAATCATAAAAATTTATTCGAAAAAACTCTTCAAATAAGGCACAACACCGTGCTGCCTTTTTTAGGCGTAGAACGGTCCGAACTGGCTATTGTTTGGGCACTGAGATTCCTAATTAATTCTCTTTATGACACGTATGGTTTTAAATGACACATGCTTCTATTTTTTAAAATTACAAATGTAATTAAACAAAAATGTAATACGGCAGATGTCCTAAATTGTGATATAATAAGACTAGGTTTTTATAAATAACAATATTAGAATGCATTATTTATTATTCTTTAAACTAGTTATGAAGAACACGTTTCTAAAAAGCATCCTAACTAAATTTTTTGCATTTCTTTCAAAATTTTACCTTCTCTAAATTTTAGTTTATTATGTTTTTTTTGCTTGATACTTTCTCATTTGATTATAGTTTATTGCATTTAATTTTTTTCTTATAAAAAAAGATAAGAAAATAAATAAGAAATGCTTGAAAGAATCACTTCAAAACGACAAATCTTTCATTTTAGAACGAGTATTCTAAAACATAAAGCTATAAAGTGTTAGCATTTTATGATAATACAAGTCTTTTGCCTAACTCGTTTGAATTTAACTAAAATTATATTCCATTTAATATCTCATTTAATATGCCATTTAAATAGCCAAAAACAAATTTTGATTATAGTTCTAAAATTAATGATCCAACAAATCCAACAACTTCTCCATTGCATCACCTTGTATAGTCAGTATCCCATAATCTCTCAATTTCATGATGAGAGAGAGAGAGAGAGAGAGAAAAAGAAAGAGGGGGGCATCAGCGAGCTCTGAAAATATAAGCTTTATAGTTTTAGTAAATTTGTGGAAAGTTAAATCAAATAGAATAGAGATGTAGGGAGAGAAGAAAAAATACCAAAAGTACGGGAGTAACCCTTGAGCGAGAAAAACGAGATTTATTTCAGGGCTCGGGTTGTGGGAGTCAAGTTTTGGGTATTTTTGGTCTCAAAATTGTACACTCTATAGTTATTGTTGATTATTTCTTTCACCCGTGGACATAGAGAGAATGAGCCGAACCATGTATATTGTTGCGTGATATTTTCTTTAATATGTGCATGAATGTACTTTCGTTCGCGCTTGGGGATTGGTGTTCAAATTTCAACAAATGGTATCAAAACTAATGATTAAAGATTCGAAACCGGAGTGGGAGATCGGATTACATGTATTATTTTTTATTTCAATTCATATAAATCAAAAAAATGTTTTTACATAAAAAGAAAAAAAAGAAATTGTTTGCGCCAAAGGAATTTGTTTGCGCCATGAATTCAATGTATTGCACATTTTAAAATCTTTAAGCAGGAAAATCACAATAATATTGACCTAAAGGAATGGACTATAGTTATTTGGTGCATTGTGATAATGGGTTTTGAATTGGTGTGGTTGTAGTGTTGTTTTTAATGGTTTGAAATTATTTTATTATATTGACTCGTATATATAGCAAAATAATTTAAGAAAAAAGTGTCCCTTTTAAGGTTTTTTAGCGTTGCGGATTCATCGATGCAGTTAGAATTTTTAGATTTTGAATGATTTGATATGATTGTACAGATTGGCTTAGATTGAAATTGATCAAACGAGATCAAAGGTGATCAAGGGCAATCAAGTTCATTGCGGGTGATCAAAGGTAATCGGGAGCAATCTAGTTCATTAATGATGGAAGACTAATCATCAATAGATGTAACTTGGATTTTAGTTGTAGGTGGAGTCAAGTCAGATAACGATTTTCTAATTCGACAGATGATTGGTAATTATTATACCTTAACGAATAGGTGGAGTGATGACATACACTTCAACGAATAGGTGTCAGGTATGTCGGTGTAGAGGTGCGGGCTATACTGGTTTGAGTGTGATAGATTGATGACGATGGAAGAATTGACGTCGACATCGATTATTTTCAGGATGGTTTACAGAATTCAAGCCAAGGTGGAGATTGTTATGTGTGTGTTTTGTATTCTGTGGACTCATATAATTAAGATTTCATAATTATATGGCGGTTATGATTTTTGAGTTTGCTTATAAATATAAGTTTTATAATTTTAGTAGATTTGTAGAGAGTTGAATAAAAAAGGAAAGAGATGTAGAGAGAGATAAAAAAATACCAGGGGCACGAAAGTAACGCTTGAGCCGGGAAACGGGGTTCGTTTCAGGGCTTAGATTGTGGATGTCAAGGTTTTGGATATTTTTTGTCTCAAAATTGTGCACTCTATAGTTATTGTTGATTATTTTTTTTATCCGTGAACGTAGGCAGGTTGTGTTGAACAACGTATATCGTTGCGTGATATTTTAATTTTTTTAGTGTGTGCATAGATGTGTTTCTGTTCGCAAGAATTGATATTTAAATTCTAATAAAATATTATTGAAAGCAGACGTATATACGAAAAAATGTTATTGAATTTTAATATTCAAAATGCAAAACTAAATATCAATACCATGTAATTAAGTGTGTATTTATTACTTTCTTAAATTACTCACTGCATTTTTATTATGGGGGAGAGATATAATTGTCTATGTCGTTAATATTTTTTAAAAAATAAATTCTTTAAGAATTGTTAAAAACTAAATATGGTTGATCTCAAAATAAGTTCAAAAAATAAAGCCTTTATATAATTAATTATTTTTCATCAAAGTAGTATAATAGATTCGAAACTATTGATTAACTTACGCAATATCCTCCATATCTTGTGAATGGCACAACGCACATGCAATGCCTTTGTACATATTAAACTTGATGGTTTGTTATATAATTAAGGAGTAATTATTCGATAGTCCTGAGCACCATATAAAATTATTTATGTGATATTTTTATTTAATTATATAACAAAAATTACTCTATATGGAATAATATACGCTCACTTTTGTAATTTAAGTAAGAGAGATAAAGAGGATCCTATGGCGCATTTTTATTTGTCAGGAGCAAGGACGGACAGGGAATTTTAAATTAGGAGTGAACTGTTCTTTTAAATTCTTAAGAGAACATATATTAAATTTTTTTAAAAAATCTTGCAGTGGGAAACTTATATAATTTTAAAATATTTTAAACTAATACTATTATAATAGTAAATTTTTTCAAAATTTAAGGGAGGACATCCTACTCCATTCGTCCCTTTTGGGTTCATCTATGGTCAGGAGTACTACATGGGCAATGATACATAGTACTCTAAGAGTATTTGATAATTTTTTTATAAGAAGTTGATAGTTATATAAAAGGTTAAAAAATACGTAGTTATTTTAAATTTAAATATTTATTCTTTGTTAAATAAATAAAAACCATAATTATATCTACCAATAAAAGAAAAAATAGTCACATCGGTTCACCAAATATTGAGTGGCACAACGTGTTCGAATTTGTTTACTAACCGGATCATCAGTTGAGTGAAAAATACTGATTCTTTTATTGATTTAAATTAAAGAGTTGGGATATACTTTTTACAATAAAAACTACATTTTAAACCAATAAAAAAATAGATATTCTTGCCACTTATTTTATCACGTGACTAAATAAATTTATTTTGGCGGCACAACGCACATGCAATGCCAATTCTACACGTTAAAAATGATAGTTATAAAGAGAAACGGCTTGGTATGATGATTATTAATTGTTGCTCCAAGAAGGTGATGATTTTTCGGTAGTTTCGGATCACTATGTGCTATATCTACGTAGTGTTATTATTTAATTATATATATTCTATTTGGGTTAAAATTTGATAATCTTGTTTATTTTTATTTTTTCTGAACTTTTTAAAAAAAAATTGACTAAATTGTTTTACTTTTCTGAATTTTCTTGATGAGATGAATTGAAAAAATAAACAAATATTATCAAAAGATGAAAAAAAGTTCAGTAAAGACGAAAATAAGTAACATAAGATTTAGCTTATTGGTTTATTTTAGCTTATTTAAATCATATGTTGCTTATTTTCGTCTTTGCTGAATTTTTTCATATTTTAATGAGAAAACATTATTTTTTGGCTTAAAAAGTATAATAATTTGACTAAATGATAAAAAAAATTTGTTAAAAATAAAAATAACTAAAATCAAATAAGCAAATAAGCAATTATCCCAAACGGGGACATTATGCATCTAACAATGTTGGCCCACATCTCGGCGAAAACGACCCAAAACCTCCACATGGCTCGGTGTTTTAATCCCTGCAATTTACACCCATTCTTCATGGAAATTAAATTAAATCACAACTTTGTTTTTATTTATTTATTTATTTATCCTCTTCATGCGTCGATATTCTTTGGCTTCTTCGACCCAAAAAAGTATCTAATAACGAGCCTAGCCCTGTAACACCATGTAATGAGATCAGATCAAAATCATGTATGAAGAGATCATTTCATGGAAGGAACTATGAGGAGATAATAGAGAATACTTATGAAGTGTTCTCTCTAATGTGGTAGAAAACCCATTCTTCATGAAAATGTTCTTTAGCCATGAGATGATCAAGGGAAGACTGAAATGACTAGAATATGCTTGATGGGAATGATCATGACGATGAAGTGTGGGAAAAAAAAAAGCTTGATTAATGGAAAAAAAACATATAAAGAAAAGAATATATTTATGTTATAATACATTTAGTTATATTGATATATATAGCAATTTTGGTTTCGTTTGATAATTAAGCAACTTAAAAAACAACTGAATTTTTAACTATTTTAATTTTTCAAAAATTTAAAACAAACACAAAAAAGTTAGTTTTACTAGGTACATAAAAAAACAATAATTTGGCCAGTCTAGGATAATGGTTTATTTGTGTGTGTGTGTGTGTATGTTAATTAGTAAATTTTTTTATTATTTGGTCAAACTATTATATTTTTGGAACTCTTCTCATTGAGACGAACAAATTTTTCTTTTAACAAAAAATAATTAAAAAAAGTTTATAAAACACAAAAATAAACTAATAAGTTAAATTTTATATTAAAGTCCCATTTGAGATAATTGCTTATTTGTTTATTTTCATCTTTAGTAAATATTTTTTATTTTTTGATTAAACTATTATACTTTTTTAGCTTCTCTTATCAAGACGAACCAAGAAAGTAAAAATGTCTCACTACAAGAAAGTGCACATTTAGCGACCAAATTTAGCAACTAAAATCGAATTTAGTTGCTGAATTAAAGACTTCTAGTGACTAAATAAATTTTGGTCACGACTTCGTACACATTTGGTGGCTAAAATTAAATTTGGTCGCCCAAGGTTTGGTACCAACACTATTTTTTGGTGGGAAACACAAAAACACTTTTGGCAACCAACAACTTGGTTGCTAAATATATTCATTGGCATCTAAAATTAAATTTGGTCACCCAAGGTTTGATGCCAACGCTAATTTTTTGTGAAAATGATGAAAAGGCTTTTGGCAGCCAAAAATTGGTTGTAAAATGTACTGACTGGCGACTAAAAATACCTAGTCGCAAAAGATATTGTAAATATCTTGACACTCATTTGACGACCAAATAAGAGAGTCGCAGAATATCTTATTTGATGACTAAAATATTTTAGTTGTAGAAAATATTAGAAATGTTTTTGGCGTGAACACTATGCTATGAGAAAAAAGACCTATAGTGATAATAAATGGTGACAAATATAAATTGTCAAAAATAGAAACTGTAGGTCTTTTTTAGTGATAAAAATAGAAATTGTCAAAAAAAAAAGAGTTTAAGTTGTCTTTTTGTGATAAATTTATAATTGTAACATAAATGTTGTCACTATAAATGTTGTCACTAAAAATATGGCGGGAAATTAAATTTGGCGCCAAAGAAGTACTATTAGTAATAACAAATTTAGTGACAATAAAAAAGTTGTAACTAGATAATGACCAGAACAAAATGGTGCAAGATCCAATCCTCATTTGGTAATTTCATATTGCTCAAAAAAATTAAATTTTGTGTTTTATCAAAACTTTCATGTCACTAGCTGATGTCAAATGCATTACAAAATAATTAAAAGAAAACTTATCTCATGTAAATAACCTTAATTCTCTTCAAATTATATGCAAAGTTTGGAAATAGAGTGGAGTTCCTTCCATCTCCTGTGGAACTTGTGAAGAAATGGGGTAGTGATAAAACAATAGTCAAGGAGGTATTTCAAAGGGAAGAATGGTTTGAACGTTTGATGAGATTCAGAAATGATGCCATCATTATCTCAAGTATTATATGTCTTCAGCTGCCATTTGAATTGGCTTATGCTCATCTCTATGAGGTTATCGAATCCGATCTTATGAAGTGAGGTTCTCATTAATGCTGCTTTGAATTTGTATTCTTTTGCTCTCTCTTTCTTAGGAAAAAAGAAATTATTATATTTTTTATCTGACAACTACTAGGATCTGTTTAAGAAGTTCTCTTCTCATCTTCTTATACATACGTACTCCCATTGTCCGACTTATGCGTGTTATGCTTTGCAACATATTTGTACAGAAAACAGATAACTGTATATGCAGTTGCTGTACCTCAACTTATCACATTGTGTTAAGGTTTAACAAATGTTTAATCACTACAGAGCCATGAGATAGGTCCAATGCTACATGCAATAATTTTCCCTTACCATTTGAAGCAATCCTGTGTGGTGTTGAGATGGATCAGCCATCAATAAGCTTTGCTTGATGTTTGTTGTGCATACTTATGCATCAATATAGCTGTCCAATGAGAAAATAATATCATTCTTCAGAGTTGTGAGGGTATGGATTATATTTGTGTGTATGAGTTGGAGCAGAAATTCATCATCCTCCTGGAGTAGGTCTGTGTTTAGTTTAATGCCTTTGCTGCCAGAACTTTTGTATTTTTCAGTGAGTGTAAATTCATTGCTTGAAGCTGATTACTATCTTCTCTTGATATGTTTTTAAATGTCATGGTGATTCTAGGGATCTGTTGTTTCATTTGGTCACTTTAGCTACTTCAATCTTTGTTTTGTGGTTGCTTACTGTCACAGATGTTGGGTGTTTGTTCATGCTCCAACTTCTGTTCATGCTCCAACTTCCAGATTTAGATAATTTCCTCAACTCTTAATGGGAAGGCTGTGTAGACATAGATTTCCCACCTTGGCATGGAATCTATCACTGCAGACAGATTTCCTTCCTTGGCATGGAATCTATCACTGTAGACATAGATTTCCCACCTTGGCATGGAATCTATCTTTGGGATAGGTCAAAGGGAACAGATATCAAGTAAGGGGAGTGACCTTGGAAACAAGAAATATTATTGGTGGCTCAGGAAGGACATGAATTATTGTAATGGAGAAGGAACATGAATGGGGTTGGATAAGCAGGAGGGTGGATAAATACATTGTGTGTTCAATTTTTCGTATTTGCATATACATTTCACTCTTACGTTAATTTAGTTTTCTGGAGTTGTGTGTCCAGTGATAAAAATTTCTATTTATCCACCCATGCATACTTATATTTCTATTCAAGGGAGCTAGTAGCAGACAGTCCTGCCCTAGCTGTATGGTACTTTTTGATGGTTAACTGATCTCGCCGTTCAGCAACTACTTGCAACACATAAGCTTATTACATTTCATGTAGGTGAAACGTAAAAAAGGAGAACCTTGTCTTCGTCAACGAGATTGGCGCCTAAAGTATTGTAGTTAGTTCTATGTTGAGTTTCATCACGAAAGCCAATAAACGAGAGATGTATTTTTACCATATTCAGAAGGGTGTGAGCTTATGCCCTGCTATGCTGTAGCTATATGTTGTTTGCGACAAGCAGCAATTGTCAAAGTGAACTTCTGGCCCTAGTCCCCTGAAAGTCAACCAGAATCTTGGGATTGTTCACCTTTAAAGTTATTCTTTTGCACGGGGCAAGAATAATTCGGGCATCTAGCACAAGAAAATATCAATTTTTTGATTGCATAGGTATAGTGGGTACTAGAAATCCCATCCTTTGTTCATTGACTGAATATGGTATGCTGTAGGCAGCTTTTCTACTGGGGAAGAAGAGGATAGCATGCCTGTTTTCAGTGTCATCATTTGGCAGTAGCATCTACTGGAGAAAATCCTAGTTGGATTTTGGACTATTTTGAGGTTAGCCATCTCTAATTCATTTGCTCCAACGTTAAAACACTGTAATTGTCAGCCTGATGTTTTAAGGTAAGCCCGCATGCAAAGCAGAAATCAGTAGTGGTTAAAGACGTTGTTACTAACCCATAAAAGAAACGACATTGTCCTAAGAGCATATTAGCTATATTTGGAAAATCCAAATTTCAAAAACTACTGCATTAAATAAGTAATGCTTAAAGTTGATGTTCATTGTAGAGAAATGAATGTGGTCATGGGTTGTGTTGAGGAATAAATGTCACGAAGGGAAGGCCTGCTTTTTGATTTGGTGCATCCATATGTGGACGGGCATGACACTATCTTTCTTTTTGCAGAGTGGTCACATCTTGTCTACTTGTCGATGACCATTCTGTTAGAACTCCACTACTGGTAGCTAACTATATTGTCTAGTTGTCGATGAACGTTCTCTTTTTGCTTGACATGATCCTCCTTTCCAGATAAGTTGCTTCCTATTTGCAAATGAAATTGCAAATGTGGTGCAGGGTCTGGGTGCATTAACGTGCTGCTGGAATTCGGTTAAATCAATCATGTATCATTTAATGGAATTAAATTCATTTAGCCCAATCATATACTGTTCAGCCTAGATTCCTAATATATGTTGACTTGTTTATGTTGGTCATGTAACATGCTATAAATGCATGAATCTTGTCCTTTTGGACTAACCATTTTAGCATGGATTATCTCTTGCTTTACTACATTAAACTTTTTAGATATTATAACATCATGTAAATCTTTTGTTCACAGGTTTGGGCTGACAGTGGTCTATCTTTTTGCCATCCAGTATTTCAACAGAATTGGGGGCAAGATATCAGTCAATCTCATTAAACATGAAAACAATGAAAGCACAGAATATAGAGCTGACAGCTTGGTTTACAAGGTAACGACGAGAAACAGTTGCAAAGGTTCTAAATCGATGTATCGGAATACAAAGCCATATTGGTGATACGGCCATGTATTGGCCGATACGATACGATGGCCGATACGATACGATGGACGATATTTAATACCCTTGCAATCCATTATGGGTCTGGGTGTTCTACAGGACCCTAAATATTTTCTTCCCGTTGCAGGTGTTTGGTCTCTATTTTATGCAGTCATATATTGGAGTCTTTTACCATGCACTTCTTCACCGCAACTTTTTGACTCTTCGTCGAGTTCTGATTCAGCGTCTAATTGTGTCTGAGGTAGGAAGAGTTTGTTATTATTACTATTATTTGTTCCTAGGTTTTACTCTTTTGATATTTACTCACTTTTGTGATGTTTTCCAGGTGCTGGAAAATCTGATAGAAAATTCTTTACCCTTTCTGAAATACAGCTACAAAAAGTATAGAGCTATTCGGTAAGCCTCTTTCTTTATTATAGTTTCCTAAGTCATGAGCCCATAGTTAACTCAACGGTAAAGCTTTACCTTCCTTGTATGTGCCTGGAATATGGTTTATGCACTGTGTACCATGTAGAAAGAAAAGAAAACGCGAGAAAGGAGCATCAACAGGGAAGACCCAGTTTATTTCTAGAGTAGAGAAAGAGTATCTTAAGCCTGCTTATTCTGCGAGTATTGGTGAGGAACTTGAAGATGGGCTTTTTGATGGTAATGTAAAAATCCATGCAACTGTCAGAAATATATTTTCATTTTTAGCAATAACATTTTGAAACCATGTGGTATTTTGAGACAGGTTTTCTTTTATCCCCCCACCGCCAAAAAAAAAGTGGGTTTATTGCATGTTAATGTATTTTTACCCCTTTGTTTGTGTCTCTGCTTATTTAAATGTGGTTTACTTACTTGATTTTGACTTTGCAAACAACTAATTCACATAGATAATTCCATCCTTGGCCTAAACTAGCATTTAATTATTTCAGTTTATTCTGTATTTGGCATTTTTCTAAATGGTTTCATCTCTAAACATACCATCCCATTCTTCCTTTTATTGCTTTTGGTCATATTTCATCTGCTGATGAACATGCATCTTCCAGTGCTACGGAGTTTGTATATTTATTTCCATTAAACACTTTGCTTTTAAAATAAATCTACTGTTGAATTTATTATTTATAAATATACTATATGAAGCGCGAAAGAAATGAGGGGCCAACCGTTCACTCTAACACATGCTCCCCCTCCCAAATGCCCCCCCCCCCCTCCCTCGCTC
>JAULJZ010000023.1:12392647-12406819 GCA_032270985.1 Heliamphora pulchella
CGTATTGGAAAATAGAACAGAAAATAGCCACAGAGAGAAGAAAGATACAAAATATATAAAACTTTGGACTGATTAGCATATATAAGCATACCTGCATGGTGCTTTTCCTCCCCGACAAATGGCACATCAAATAACATGTCAAAAGAATCATTCTCAGGTAATCCCGGCATGCTAGAAATTTCATTCTCCTTCTGTTTGTAGTTAATAAGAGATGCAAAAGAAGAATGTCCAGATGCATTCAATGAGGTTCCATTTTCACACAAAGCTCCCGCACTGTCTGAGTTATTAAGTACCACCGAGAAACTTCTTTTTGATTCATTGGACTCTAGTCCAGAAACCTTGATGTCAGATACTCCCGGGAGAGGTGATCCAGTTGGACTGGGAAGTTGTTCGCATATTACTGGAACAGACACCATAACGGTACTTTCCAAAACCTTTGTCAGGGGACGGCGACGGTTTTTCCGTTTTAGGAACTCTTGAACATGAGCTACTTGAGATCTATTCCTTTTCAATGATGACACTATACCCACCCCGAGATCCTCAAGTCCTCTCATACGCTTAACTCCCTCTGTTCCATCATCTTCTGAATCATTTGGGGTTTGTCGTCTCCTCCCCTGCACATATTGCTCTCCAGAAGCACTGACCTGATTTGGCTCTTCAAATGATACGCCAGACTGAGACAATTCATGTGCTGAATTTGAATCATCTTCAAAATTACTCAATTCTTCATCCATGATTTCAGTTTCTTTCCCAGAATAGGACATTGTTGGCAATTCCTTGAGGAGACATCCCTCACCACCTGATTCATCCATTTTTGAGCAGAAGTTTGGATGATATTTGGATTGGCGAGCACTTTCAAGCTCAAGAGCATGAAGAATGGCATCGTCTCGCCGAGCATATTTCACTGCTTTCTTGGAAGAATTAGCTGCAGCCTTGGCTTTTTCAATGCACTTGTCATTCTCCCCACAACGAAAAGCCTTCACCCGTTTAGATTTTTCAAGATTATACCAATCCCTAGACCAGAAATATAGATAAAACTATTTCAATACACTCAAGGAAAGCTTAATAATTGACAGAAAAATAAAATCAAAGTTTAGAAACGGGGATGATCTAAAAGATAATGGAGGAACTGCTACTTGTGAACTAGAAACCGCTTGAGAAATGGAGGAACTAAAGGATAATAAAAAAATTGACTCTTCTCGAACAGATAAATTGTGGATTACTAATTTTGAAATAGAGGAAGAAAAGAAAAGACAGCCATTTAGTCTTTGACTGCCTCACAACCTTCACTGCAACCATGATCTCCAAAAGCATTGTTAGTTATAAATGAGTGAGAAGTTGATTTGATCAGGGATCATCTGAAAATAGCAGCTCTTTCATTTTTCCCCAAAACATGGGAAAAATTAAGAACAGGTGCCTCACTACCCACTATCACTTTCTTTTTTTCAGTTTTGACAACCTATTGAAGACAAAAGTTCAGTAATGTTTGAATAATCAAAGGGACTATAAAGCCTCTTAGACAAATGCAGAATCAAGATAAAGAAACTCAAAGTACTCGTATGAGTTGCAAAATACAGAGCATGTTGTATGTGTGTGAAACAACAATAAATGTTAAACCATAGTACCTTAGTACCTTCTATTCCTCCACATCCCAATACCTTCTACTTACAAATATTGCATTCACAGGTTTCCTTACATAATTGGGAAGAATTTTACCAAAGTTAATCACAAAGGAGTGGCTCCAATCCTTCATAATCTTTAAATGTTCATCTTTACCTTTACCCGTGTTCCAATGCTAAAGGAATTGCACACAATGTGTGGGATGAGTAAGGTTTAGAGAGAAAATAGGAGGAAGAAATTGCACATATGAAAGGTGGTTCAATTTTTTCCCGTTTTTTCCTAACAATCAGGAGAATGAAAAGTAAAGCTATAAAAAAGTGTATTTTGTTTTGAACAATATTGAAACTTAAAAAGTGACTTCAAAATTTATATACACCCAATGAAGTGTTCACTGTAATATAATAGTATAGATTCAAACTAATGATGAGATCCATATTTTGGTTGACACATGAAGCACACATCTCATAAACATAACAAGCTGCAGGAAAAGAGCAGCAACGTCTGCACAAAGTGATCTTGCACATCACAAGAGTTACATACTATTAACAATTGATCGTAAGTGTTCTTGCAAAAAGAAAACCCCCATATCATTACACTAATGTTAAAGGAGAAAAGCAATCAATTATGAGTAAGAAACCAGTAAATTTCCCATGTTTCCAACCAAGGGCGAAGGGAAGGTGGCCAGAAAGAAATTCTATATAAAACCCACATTCAACAATTTATATAAAACTCATGAAATGAGTAAACCTTTTTTCATTTGTGGGCCCCAATTTATTTTTTCATTATTTCTGTCCCTGGTCAATTTTAGAATTCTAGCTTCGCCCCTGTTCCCAAAATTATATCGGTTTTGGCCATGACAACTATTTCAGTAGTTAACAAAGGTGCACAGGGGGCTGTACCACTTGGCCTGTGGCTCCCACGTAAATCAACAGACAGGAAAGGAAGGTTAGCACATACAAAAGCTTTCAAATATTCCTTCATCTACACGGGAATATATCAGCTTCAAAAGGTAAACCTACAGTAAAAGATGAAAAGAACAGAGACAGGGTGATGAAGCTGCTTGGAGCATGGTTAAAAAACTCAAAATAAGGCTCCATTTGTTTAAAAGTAAAATATTTTCTGATATTTTCCAGTATTTGGTTGATAAAAAAGAACGTAAAATATTTTTTCAGTAAAATATTTTACATCACAAAACAAAATTAACTTACGTAAAAAAAAAGATAAGTCATTTTCCGTGTCAACAGTGGTGGTTGTGTGGTAGTGACAATGGTAGCAATGGATGCGACAACCATGAAAGTGGTGGTAGCGGCTTCTATGGTGGTGGTGGGGGGGGGGGTGGTGGGGGCGGCGGCGGAGGCGGTGACAGTGGCAGCAATGGTGGCGGTAGCAGTGGCAATGGGGAGAAGGGGACAACAGTGACGGTGGTGGTGGAGGTGGTGGTAGCGGTGGTGATAGTGGCGCCATCGATGGTAATGGCAATAGTGGTGGCAGTGGTGAAGGTGTCGATGGTAATAGCAGTAGTAGTGGAGGTGGCGGTGACAACAACGATGGTAATGGCGATAGTGGCAATGAAGGCGGTGGTGGTAGTGGTGGTGATGGCAGTGACGATGATAATAGCATATTTTGATTAAAAATAATTTCTATTTTTCAAAAAAATATTGTTTACATTAGAAAACAAAAACAAAAACAAAAAAATATTTTTGGCAAAATAATTTTACATGAAAAATATTTATCATTATAAAATATTTTATGTTAAAACAAACAGAGGCCAAATTAAGAAAGTAATTCAAAAATCATCAAATGATATCATATTAAGAAACTGAATATCTTTGATTCTATAGTAACCCATAACTACTTACTAGGTTAGAGAGTTCTAAAAAAAAAGATGTCGGAATTTTCTGTTTCTATAATTGCCTTTTTCTTCACATAACCTTTAAGTTATAAAATGCAACTACAGTAGAGAGAACGGTAAGAAGTCAATAAAAATGTAGTCATCTAGCCCAACAGGAACGTTGTTTATTAAAGTGGAGGAGACTGTGACACTCATGTGTTAAAAAATGTTAAGAAATATAAAACAATCACCAGGTTGCTACTAAATAACTTGAGATTAAGCTTTTTGGGCCAAGATGGTAGGTCCACTTTCACAAATTCCTAGACTAGCATGTGGAGAGTCGTTACACACCTAGGACTAAAAAAGTGGTAGCTAAGGAGAAGTAACAACACCTTTTTAGTACAGCGTCCAGTGTCCACCCTTTGGATACAAAGTTGGGATTTTTTCCAGAGGCATAGTGTCAACACCTTTCAAAATGGTGTATTTAATGGAAATTTCAAAAACCTGGCCGAAAGATTTGGTTTCTCAAGCAAGCAAAAGTGCATTCACCAACTTTTAAAGGTCAAAATGAGTCAAGAGCTATAAATGCAGGTATCAAACAAAAAGTTATACACCAAGAGTGAAATTGAAGTATTTATTTCAATATCTTCAAAACTTTCAACATTTTCTTTGTGCCCTAAAGTCATTTATTGAGCTTTATATTTAATACTCAGTATTTAATGAGTTTTTGTATCGATCATAGAGACCATTTACTCTCCAAATCTTTTATAAAAGCTAGTTATACCCTAAGATTTCATGGTTGTCTGTTTTGAGAGAAAACACTTTTGGGATTTTTCTTAATTTTTCTTATCCAAAACAAGACTATGGATGTTGGTTTTGAAGATTTTTCATACAAATCCTTCTTGTAAAAATCTAGCAAACACTCATGAAGCTTGTCGATTATAACACTATTTTGAAAATGGCAAGAAAAATTGGGAAATAGGCGCACGCTTGAGTTGAAGCGAACCAATATAAGTCTTGTGTTTGCTCTCTAATTCTCTGCCTCTCATATATTGTTTAGCTATATATCTCACTTACCTTGTTCACATCACATGCGTCTTGATACACTTGCTTATAACTTATTTGCTCCCATTAATTCAGTTTGTGCTACTTAATTTTATATATGTTTTAGTTTTCAGTTTTCAACCAAATTCACCCCTTCTTTTTTTTTATAGGAGTGTCTTATGGGTATCAATCTTAAAATACCTTAATATTGCTTCCCTCCGTAATATGATACACAAGCATCAAGTAGCAATTCAATGCTTAGTTACAAGATCCTTTTATTGGGGTGACAAATTCGCTTCTACCTCGTTCACACACTCCAAAGTAAGAATCTTGTAAGAACCTCACTCCCGTCGAGAAAGAACCAATCTCCTAACTAGGATGGAACCTCTCAAACATATAAATCCTAAAGAAACAAAAGATAAGTTACGAAGAAAGAGCAATTCTATAGCATCCACAAGATTATATAATAAATTAACTCAATTGTATCTATCAAACACCTATGAAGCTTGTCGGTTTTAAAACCATTTGGAAAATAGTGAAAAAATTGGGAAGTGGACATAAGCTTGAGTTGAAGCGAACTAATGTAAGTCTTGTGTTTGCTCTCACTTCCTCTTACCTCTCGTATATTATTTAGCTATATATCTCACATACCTTATTTGCATACATCTTGATACACTTGCTTTTAAGTTAATTAGTCCCATTAATTCGTTTATTACAATTATTTTATCTCATTTTTAGTTTTTAGTTTTTAACCACAATTCTTCCCACCTCCTAGGCAAGAGAAACTACCTTTAGTTAGGAGCCTCTTTTTAATTTGCCCAGCTCCCCGAAAATCGGATGGATCATTCACTTCCCCAGCTCCAAATCCGATAGAAACAGTCTCTTGTGAATGCAAGGTAAAACTGCGTACTACAGACCCATCGTAGTCCAGCCCCCTCCCCGAACCTTGCATACGCTCGAGCTTCGTGCACCGAGCTGCCCTATCAATCTTAAACTACATTAACATTTCTTTCCTCTAGAATATGATATACAAGCATCAAGTAGCAATTCAATGCTTAGTTACAGGATCCTCTTATTGGGGTGACGAATCCACTTTTACCTCGCTTCAATGCTCTAGCAAACACTCATGAAGCTTATCAGATGTAAATCTATTTGGAAAATAGTGAAAAATTGGGAAGTGGACATAAGTTTGAGTTGAAGCGAACTAATATAAGTATTGTGTTTTCTCTTTCTTTCTCTAGCTCTCATATATTGTTTAGCTGCATATCTCACTTACCTTGTACGCATACATCTTGATACAGTTGCTTTTAACTTATTTACTCCCACTAATTCGATTTATTCTAATTATTTTTATATCATTTTTATTTTTTAGTTTTCAACCAAATTCACCCACTCTTTTTTGATAAGTAAGAATGTCTTATTACTAGGTGTCAATCCTAAAATACCTCAACTTTTGTTCCCTGCAGAATACGATATACAAGCATCTAGTAGCCATTCAATGTTAGTAGCAATGCTTAGTTGCAATTCTTAGTTGCAGGATCCTCCTACTAAGGTGACAAATCCGCTTCCGAACCTTGCTCCCCATTTTTCAAAGTAAGAATCTTGTAAGAATTTCGTTCTCATCGAGAAAAAACCTTGCTCCCAACTAGGATGGAACCTCTCAAACATATAAATTCCAAAAAAACAAAAGAAAAACTACAAAGAGAAAATCTACATCATTCATAAGAGTATAGAATAAAATTAAAATCTATACCATTAATAAGAGTGTAGAATAAAGTTAACTCAAATGTATGACACTAAATCTACAATATTTATTCATATTTTAACTTATTTATTACAACCAAGTAAAAAATATATTTCTTAGAACATATAAATTTTATACACACTCCCATAGGTGTTCCCCCACACCCCTTCTCACTCTCGCCCCCGCATTCGCTTCGTGCAACTAATATTCAATGAACAAGGACGAGGTAAAAGTAAAAGTGAGACAAAAGCTCCATAGACTATCATGAGAATTGATGCACATAATTATCTAAAAAGAAAAAAGAAAATTGATGCATGTGTAACAAAGTAAAGAACAAATCACTTCCAACAAATGCCCATTAAGAGAGGCCAAGCTAAAATCAAGCTATAAAATACATCAATTAATTCAAAATAATCAATTAAGATAAGCTCTAACTTTGATTGGGTATAGGATCATTGTTTTCAAACATGTGTTTTGTACTTTAAACTATTTGAAACATTATGATCATTTTGCCTTTCCAGGCATATAGGGCATTAAGGCTGGCACTTGGCATCATAGTACAATGTCAAAGTTTACGTTACCTTTTTCCTATCAAACAATTTAAAGATCAAGTATGTTGACAACGAGTAATAGTAGCTAAATAGGCCAGTACAAAGAGCATAACAATCTCTGAAATGGGGCTAAGTCACTAAAGATGGACTAGGTGCAACAAACCTTGGAGCAAGAGAGTGAGAGAAAGAAAAGTGTTGATATGGAGAGTTACGGCTTCTAAGCTAGAGGTGTAGAATATGATTGTTGTTAACATTGTTGCGTGCATAGTGGAGACCTATTTATACAAAAGGTCAGCCCATAGAGGCTAGTGCACCATGTCACGTGCATGAGTAAGGAAGGACAAAGTGGCAAGTAGTTCCATCTTTTTGGACCAAGGGGCGAGAGAGAGCAACCAGCACTGATAGTGCCACTGAAATCCTTTGAAGCAGCAGCACAGGGTGCAATAGTGGTCAAGTGTGATTCTTAGGTATGGAGAGCCACAAAAAATACCATAAGTCTGTCATTTTCTAAGTTGCCTTCCTGTGGAGATCTCTCACTCTAAATCCAGTTAAGTACAACTCCTCCGAGAGGAAGTGGGATGAGCCACAAGATCCTAGTGATCCGTGGAAGGGCCATGGGGTGCCGATGATCGAGGAATCAACCCTAGAGGTTCCCAGATCTTTGCTCTCAACCTAAGTTGGCTTAGGAGGGTCAATTCCTGTAGATAACCAAGTATAGATCATAGATTTACATTTGGCTGGAAAATAATTCAGCGAGATGAGGATATGTATGTAGAGATTGGCATGCTCGGTGGAATGCTATCCTAGGCAAGTAAGGGAAAGCTGAGAGTGCCCACCCCAACGTGCCTCAGCTCGATGCTAAGGCACCACGCATGCTAGCCTGGGCCAACATGAGTGGCAATGTCAGGTCAATCTAGGTGTTGCCTCACAAGACTGACATGTCAGATCAAATCACATGGAGAAGTTACCTGGCAATGTTGTTGCTAAGCCACTTGGAAGGTGAATCCATGCACATACACTATTAACGAACCTAAAACCACACTCCCACCAACTTGACTTAATAAAGAAAAATGCAAAGAATTTAAATTTCCTTGATATCATAGTCAGCAACTATCATCCTTTACTTAGAACGCTTTGCAACCATAAAGCATTCCTCCTACGAAGATCTTTATGACCATGAGGCCCTTTGAGAAGCCATCAATAATATGTCGAACAAAATAGAAAAGCTAACATCTCACGTAAAATATTCATTTTTAACAAACCAACCTACAGTTGTATGAGTGCTCACTTGAAAAATAGGTGTATCAAGGTAAATTTTAATAGCCCACAAAAGGTTCGTCACTTTACTTTGTTTTTTAGTACAGCAGCAAGTTCTCATGTAACTTGCTAAATATATGGCGGGCACTTCTGAGTTATTTTTATTAATTAGTCCTATTTAGGGAACATATTGATAATAAATCATACCTGACATTGCTGATCCCCACTTCTTGATGGTATCCAGTATCATATTCTGAAACACCAGTTACGCTACTAGGATGATATGACAACACCCAACACATCTTACTATAAACATGTCAAGAGCCAGACATCAAAAAGCCCAGGGAAGAGAGAGACGGGGAGAGAGAGAGAGAGAGAGAGAGAGATTCACCAATTTAACGGGTGAAGAACCTCAGTTTCTATCATCATGTGAGGCATCACCACCATTGATTACTAGCAAACAAAGTTTTTCAAAAAAAAAAGTTGTACTGTGCATTTTCCGGAGAATTAGGGATTCTGAACAACTAAATGTCATCTATAAATAGTCCTGTAAATTATGAGATCACTTTGGACTACACATTACAAAAACAATACAGAACATCAACTGCAGTGACAACAACAGTGCATTTCATCCAAACCACAATATCATTGTAATGCATTTTGCGGTGCAAAAAGAGCATGCAAAACTAGGATAAATTCCACTATACCCCAGAAACTACATAATCAATGTCCTTGTGCTAACCAACATCAATTCATTTCTTGACTCTTCTGCAATACCATAAAACAATAAATCAGAGTTCTGCGACAATAATGAGGCAAAATACGAAGGCCAACATCAATGTAGACAGCTTGCTGCCAAGAAGGATAACAAGATATAGATACATCAATAACAAACTTCTCTATTCTCCACTACAAATGTGTTTATGTAATGCAATTAAAATGAAAACTTACAACCAGCCAACTTAATAAAATATTCTAAAACATAAAGTACTATGAGGGAAAGAAGAGAAAAGGTAGCATAAGTTTGAATCAACTGCACAACTATTGCATAGAAAATAAAGTCAATAAACACAATGATAATTTGAAAGAAATGTGGATCACCAAACGAATCGAACACAGCTAATGAAAACAGAGGATAATCAAATAACACACTAAAGGGCACTTACACACTTGCATCCTTTCTTCCCAGAAGCTTCACCGGAGTACCCGACCTTGGCGACATCAAACAATCTTCAGACAATTCATCCTCACCCATTATCCGGCCAGGCCACCACGAACCATTTCGACGCCGTATCCAAACCAATCCACCAACTGCTGCATCAATGCCTTTCGTGTTCGGCTCACTAGTGCTTCCCATGTCCTCACAGCACTAAAATTAATAACCAATCTCAAAAACCAATCTCAACCCTCCATTCATTAGCACATTCAAGTCCCAGATACCATAAAGATCCTCTGCATGAACAAATGCATGAGCAGTTTAACCCTAAAATCATAGTGAAAAAAAAAACACAAAAATCAGACAAATTCCAATCTAGCATGGAACACAAAAACCCATAAACTGATGCATAGATACGTGCTGCAAAACTCAAAAATCATATATATATATATATGATAACGAAACACAGAAAGGGCAGACAAACCCCCAGAGAGAGATCTAGAAAGAGAGAGAACCGAGTAACAACATGTGGGATTATTTCCAGAGAGACACAAATCTCTTTTGTCTTCCCTTGTTCTTCAGAAATGTTTTGTAGATTCAAAAACAATATTTTATATATCTCTGCCACTTATCAAAAACAATGTTTTGTATTTCTCTGCTGATCTTTTTTTGATTTCTTTAGGATTTAACATTGAATCGTTATGTGCGATTTCGCAAAGTACATGCGAAGAGAAAGAAATACAGGGGAAATGACGGTGATGAATGATGTAGCTCTGCTTCTGTATAGAAATGGATCGAACG
Source organism: Heliamphora pulchella (assembly GCA_032270985.1). Classification (NCBI taxonomy): domain Eukaryota; kingdom Viridiplantae; phylum Streptophyta; class Magnoliopsida; order Ericales; family Sarraceniaceae; genus Heliamphora; species Heliamphora pulchella. The sequence goes on from JAULJZ010000023.1 coordinate 12,402,652, forward strand.
AACCTTTTGGTATCCTTTTATGAAGACAATATCCTTCAAAGAGAGGAGAGATTTTGTGGATTACTCTTATCTATTTTTGAAGTGGTTTAATTTGGAAATACAGGTCTAAAATTAATAATTTATAAAATATAATTTATAATAAAAATTATAAATATTTAATAAAAATTATAATTTATAATTAAAATAAATTAAAAAATAATTATAATATATAATAAAAATTATGAGTATTTAAAATAAATTTATAAATTACAGTTAAAATTAATAAGAAATTAAATATTAGAAGTAGTAGTTTTGCTAAACACCTAATTACGGATAAATTTTTCATAATTAATAGTTATGAGATTAAATTAAATTTCTTATTTCTTTCATAGCTCACTCTCAAATTTGTTTATTTCAAAAAAAATATAACAATTTATTTTTTTATATCATTTGATAGTAAAATATTTAGTTGTATATATATTTAACAAACACAATTGATGAGTAATTTTATTTTACATAAGATTAGAAAACTAAAAAATAAATAAAACTAAAAATTAAAAATAGATAATCCTAGAGAAAAAAATAAAAAATGTCACTAATATTCAAAATAAAAAACTTGATATTAGAACATTCTAACTAATCTAGGTAAAATAAAAATAGAACAAAAAAAGATTAAAAAAGTAAAAAGTACAAATAAATAGAACAAAAATAAAATAAAAAACTAGAAAGGTTATTAAGAATAATCTCATATCTACACAAATCTAAAACAATACAAATAAAGATATAAAGAAACTAATTCAAAAATAACAAAAAAATCCAAAATATTGCAAAAGTAAAATTAAATGACAAAAGTTGTCATTTTAAATTAATTCCTTCATTTATATCCAAAACTATTTAATTTTCCTTTCTAATTCATTCCCTCTTCTTTCCATTATCTCCCTAGTTATCACTTATAGGAGGGGTTGGATGTCCAATCCTAACTATTATTCTTGACATCTTTTTGCATTCAAATGTAGAATATAAATGATATTTTAAATTAATAATTTAATGCAACCCTTCAATCTTCTAATACAAACATGCCTTATATTCATTAAGGGTATTTTGGTAAAATTATTGTTAGTAATTTTTAACTTTTTGCTACTAATTTTAACTATATATTATAAGTTTTTTTAAACATTAATAATTTTTTCTACAATTTATAATTTTTTTTTATTATATTTCAAATATAAGTTATAATTTTTATCGAATACTCACAACTTATATTACAAGATATAATTTATATGTTACTAGTTTCAGTAATGTCAAACACCACCATTATTCTACACTCATCTAACATACGTGTAAATCGGCCCACCTATGTTTGAACTGAATATCGGGGTGTTTGTTGTATTTAAAATTATAAACTTATAGATTATAATTAAAAATATATAATTATGATTTCAAATAAAAATTATAGATACTTATTAAAGTTATAAATTTATAACTTGAAATAAAATTTATATTTGTTGATTTAGAATAAAAATTATAAATAAAAATTATATATATTTTTATTTATTTTCTTAATAAATTACGAACTAAAAATTATAATTTAAACAAAAACGAACACTTTTGACTCATTTAATATACTGGATGGAATTGAATAATATAAAATGATAAATAATACTGTGAGTCCCATATTTTTTTAATATAAGAAAATTATGAAATAGATTTTGTGTACAGTGAGGACCAAAATATATCGAGAATTATTTATAAACTTTAATAGAATAATATTAATGATAATTAAAGATAATATAACTAGTAAAAAATAATTGATGAATGATTAAAATTAAAACTATAAAAAAAGAAATAGAGATGAAAAAGGATAAATAAATATAATATTTTTATGATTGGACTTGTTAAACTTTTAAAAATAAACTTTATTTATGTATTTTATATAAAACTTACCTAACATAATCATAGGCGAAATGCAAAAAATTGGGAATAAAAATGCAAATATTGTTCTTCCTGACGTAAGAGGAGAAAAAATTATAAATAATAGTACAAAGAACACGCGAAAGCTGGAGCGGCTCTGGAAAATTGCCATCCCTATGATCTCTTGATGTGCTCCTAGTATTCGAAAAATATTAATAGCTATCGAAAAGAGATAACATAACGAGTAATTGACGGGATGGGTAAAAAAAATATTAATAGCGATAAAAAATAGGAGGAATAATAAATGAATGAAGGAAAGGTATTTTTATTCAAGTTTTTTTTTTTTTGATAGAAAGAAAAATATCTTAACAATAAATGCAAAAACATTTTAGGAAACTAACAATAAATGCAAAAAATATTTAAAAAAAAAAAAATATCTAATGCGTATAGCATTGGATACTCTTTTTTTTTTTCATTTTTCTTAATTATTTTTAAGAAATAAAGAAGTAAATAATCATAATGTTGGTTTCCTCCTATATCATAGTAAGAGAAAACCACACATATTAATAATACCTCTTTACTTTTTTTTTTCTTTTAAAATGTATTGCACATATATTAATAATTATTTTTTACCTTTCAAATCATACTATTTTTTTTTTTTTTTTTTAAATGTAATCCAAGAATGCTATAATTAATTTTTAGCTTCCAAATTATTCACTTTTCAATCTAAATAATTAATATACATGGATTATGATGTGGACCAATCATTATCCCTCACCCTAACACTTCTTTCCAGAAATAACATGTTAAATCAAACTTAACTTTAGATTCAACTAATTTAGAAAATAAATCTAAGTAAAATCAATATCATGAATATTATGATTCATTAATTATGTCACGAATGAATTTAAATGTGTAAAAACTTAAGAATGTAATATAAAAAATATTTTGGATAAATATGAAATTTAAAGAGCTTGTTGTTATATAATTTTACTATTCTCGCCATGAATATATAAATATGTGTTTATACAATTTAGGTAAAACTACGTATAAGAATTTATTTTCAAACTTTGACTTTTGACTTTTGACTTTTGACTTTTTAAGTTTATTGGATCAAATTAGACTATAATACACTTATTATTTTAAATACTCATATTTTTCACCTCAATATCTTATTCCTCTATTCCTCTATTCCTCTACTTTCAACGACTACTGACGAGTTTTTGTGACCACTTTTGGTGACTGCGGCGAGCTCCAATAACCGTTGATGAGCTCCAACGACTGTCAATGTACTTCGGTGACCATCTCCGGCAAGCTTCAGCAACAATTTTTGCAATCAATTTTGCCGGCTTCCTATCACCAATTTTGTTAACTTTTCGATGACCAATTTTGGTGACTTTCGACGACCAATTATAGTGCCTTTTCGACGACCAATTCATCAATTCTAGCGACTTTCGGCAACTAATTCTGGTGACTATTAAAGCAATATATAATTTTATCTGTTTGTAACTTTGTATTAAAAAAAAGTGAACATAGATAAATTTTATTTTTCGAATACAACGAATAGTGAAATTTATTTATAATAAAATTAGAGATAATTTTATCTGTTTGTATTCAGAAATAAGTGAACAGAAACAAATTTCACAGTTTGAATACACCAAACATTGAAGTTTTCTTTTAGTGTTCAATTATAATAAAACCAAAAATTTATTTATTACATAGGTCGTAGAAAAAATTGTCAAAAAAGTTACAAGAGCACTATGAGAGGTCACCGAAAATTCGCTAGAAATCATCACCGAAAAATTGGGCGCCCAAAAGTTATTGAAAAATGGTTGCTTGTGGTAGTTTGAAAAAGTCGCCAACTACTGGAATTAATAAATAGTGATGACATGACGAGAGTTTGTACTAAGTAATTAAGAGAGAATGAGTCATAAAAATGATTTTATCCATAAAATTGCCAAGCATTTAGAGTGGGGTGTACATTGGTTGATTTGGTTCGATTTCGTATTAAATTTAAGACTGAACCAATTTTTATCGGTTCTAATTTTTTTAACTTTGAACCAACCCAATCATATTGTAAAATCAAACCAAAACAAACCAATAAAAATCGGGTTAGTTCGGTTTGGAACTACGGTTCCATGGATTTTAAAAATTACTTTACACGCATGAAAAAATCACTATGTATAAATTTTAAAATTTTAAAATGAATAATAAATAAAAGTTAAGACTCATACATTATAATAAAAATATGAAATAAAAGTTTAAATAATTATTTTAC